>NQII01005729.1:96619-123853 GCA_002778355.1 Clitarchus hookeri | reverse complement strand
ACAAACAAAAATGCATAGATCCAGCACTGGTTCCTTCAGGTTAATCATAATGAAATTTCGTTTCACGTTAGTTCATAAGCATGCTAGTGATACATGTAATTGGACCATGCACTGTAAAGATCACCCCCCTTGATAGAATTTTCATTGAGCAGAATGTTGGTAATTGTCCATTTTGAGTGACCTCCAAAAGTTTCGGAGAGGGGGGATGTTTCAAAATGGTTTTTTGGGCAGTACTGAAGTTACTGAAAAGTTTCTGCATGGATGTGTGTTTATATTCAGCCTACATATAATAAAACTTCATAGTTCAGCGAGGGTTATGAATATATATCACGAAAAGTGTGAGTAAAAGAGTAAAAAAAAATGTTTTTAGTTGGCAAAATTTGGGGCAGAAATATACAGTTATATACATATTAGCATGTCTGTGTGTTGTGAAGCAATCTGCATCAAAATGTACTGTCATGAATGAACATTTTACTAATCATTTTAACAGTTCACATCTGACGGTGTCAACTTTTATCTTAAGAGATTAAAATATTACATACATGTATTTACATAGCTCCAGAAAACTGACAAGAAGCAATTGTTAGTATATTTGAAACAGGTAAATTGCTTTGACCCTACATGTTCACTTTGCATATGTTCCATGAAGCAGAGTGGCACAGATTTGTATGAAATCAGTTTTATTGAGCTATTGGTGGAAGTTTTCCATATTTTCATGGTTTGAACATTGTTTTTAATAGTAATTTTTTACATTTATTGGCTTATAATTTTACTAATCTTCATAGCACTTCCCACTTTAGTATAATTTAGGTCAACCAAATACAAAAGCATGCCTAACTGAATCAACATCTTCAGTACAGCTCAAAATTACCATTTTGAAGATTTTTACCCTGATTTTGGAAAGGTCACTAAAGTAGGCAGTTACCAGAACGTTTAGTCACTTAATTGGTAAAATACCACTGTAAATTCATCTCAGTTGCTAAAATTATAATATAATTTAAATTGAACAGGGATGTTTATGAATTAAACTCACATGGCTTTCAGGAATGATGCACCATCAATGTGTGGGCACAGTTTTGGACGGCTGTACCTTCTGCCAGCTCACCTCATCTCACAGGTGGCTCGCACTTGATTTTCCTGTGGGATGTATTGCCCAAGCTCTTGGAAGTGTGCCATTGGACATCTGGCAGTCCATGTGGTTTCAACAGGATGGTACGCCACTACATTTTGCACGTGCATTCCACGGTCATCTTGACGAACAATTCTGGCGTCGGTGGATTGGCAGTGGTGGCTGAATTGATTAGCTTGCACGCTATCCAGATTTATCACCATTGGATTATTTCCTGTGGGGTCACGTGAAGAGTTTGGTTCACGAGATTCTGGTGCAGTCCCAGGAGGATCTGCTTGCGCAGGTCCTGACAGCGGCGGATGTGCGACTACCAGCCATTTGTGAGCAAGTGCAACCGACCACGGTACGCAGGTACAATGTTACAAATTGGGTGGTCGCCACATCAAGCCTGTAAGTGGACACAGAAGCACTACAACAACAACATACGTACTCTGCTCTGCTCATTGACGCAGCAGACACAGGACTTGTAGCGGGGAAACTGTACATTTCCAGACATGGGTTTTTATGCAAAATGTTCTCTACTTAGTCCGCTCTAAAAGTCTTCAATGTATGTTATAGGAATTTCGCTACACCCTGAAAGTACTTTTACCATCACTAAGTTGTATGTGTAACAATGTAAGAGGAATATTTTTTTGTATATTTTGTGGTTGAGACAAATTATTAAAACTGATTTTAAGTGGACAATGACAGCATGGTCGAATTATTTATGTTACATCCAGCAACTTGACAGACTCAAATGCATAAATAACAGTGTTAGTTGGTCTAGCAGTGGCATATACTTTTCTTGAAAATAATCTTGATCTTCAGTTCAAACAACAACAGGCTCTAAGTGTTACTATTGTGTTATAGTAACTGTAATGGGTAACTGTCCTATTTCTCAGTAAAATAAACAAGTGCAATTCTGTGAAATAACTAACACTGTTGTTTTTTAATAAATGCAATGCTTGCAATGAAACAATAGCCCTATAACTTAGGACGTTGTGTTATTCCAGTGTGTCGTTCATAAGAAGTGATGTAGAGTAGATTGAATATACAGCAAGTTAAACGCCTATTACCAGTTAATCAGCTTTTTATCATAAGAAGACAGCATTTCATTATTCTAGAAAACTTTATCAGTTCCCCTCCTCCCCCCCCCAACCACATACTTTGTCAGTATTCAGTATTGAATAAGAGAAAACCTGCTGATCAGCGGCATCGCCCGACTCGATTCCCACGTGCGAAAATCCGGGAGTGACCCCGCTGGGAATCGAACCCAGTTTGCTTGGTGGGGNGACGTGCGGGAAATATCACGGTGGTTTTCTTAAGGAACTGTCACTCCTCTCACTACTGCATTATCATTTTGTGATTGGTGGTATGTCATTTTTAATTTTATTTAATGGGTCTCTCATTCCAGTGGCAGTCAAATCTGGAAGTAATCACTTGCCTGTTGATACTTTTTGCCTTACATATTCAGTTTTTTTAGATTCATTCTTGTTTTTTAACTTGGTTGGGTATTGATAATGGATTTTAAACACTATTGTTTTAAAAGGCAATTGCAGTACACAGTATTCTGTTTTACAAAATTTCAACTGGAAGTTCTAGTGATAAACTGGGTATGTTTGCGTCTACTCATTGCTCTGGTGTTTAAAAATAGTATTAATTTTTTTAGTTGCTCGGTAAATGACAGTATGGGGTCACCTCAAGGTCAGAAATTATTTGGAAAGAAAAAAGTGTGTGATCAGTTTCATTTTAAGAGGGGAAAAGTTTGTCATTTTATTGTGTTTTGAGTGCGAATTACAAAGTTGCACATTCCTTCTCCCCCTTTTCTTTTTAAGTGAATGATATCTGTTTTCCTTTTCTATGCCTTTGTTTATCTATTAAAATTATTTAATTAAAGTGTTTTTTTAGCTGTCAAGTTTATTTTGGACACATACATCCCTTGTAAACATAATTCAAAATAATGATATGGTGTGTGTTTACAGGGTGGATTTGTAAGCCCAATCAGGGAGGCGTACATAAGCCTGGAGTACTGAAATGGGAAATATTAAAGGAAAAACATTTTCAGCATGAAAAAAGGTGCGGGGGGGGGACTTCATATTGCTTTTGCTGGGCTGCATACACTGTTGTGTGATGAATCTTGGGCAATACCGGTAGACTTATTGCTGATGATTACAATGGATGACTTGTGTCAGTAACAGATACATTGTGAACTCAGTTATAGGATAATCATTTAGAATATTAAAGGCATCTGCTATACATGGTCCTAATTTATTTACCACCAGTTATGGTGACAAGTGGAGAAACATTTATGAGAAGGGCAAACAGGATAAATTGCATTCTGATCACATACTTAAGATATCACAAAGAATCAGCATCCAAGTGTACAGTCCGCATGCCACATCTTGGCGGGTGGATTCTCTAGTGTGTTACGGAGTTTTATCTGCCACGACAGGGTACTCAGACTACATTAAAAAGTGTAATCTTTATACTTACAGTCAGAAGGTGATTCAATACGATATTTTATGTAGTAAGCCCCATCCTCTTTAAGTTGTCAAGTATTTATAAATTGTAACTATTCAAGCTAAATAAAGACTTCGAAGTCTGATTAAAATTGCAGAAATTCACAGAAAATACTGACTGCCAGATTTGCCATCATGAGCAACTAACTTACAATTTAAATTTATGCTTTCAGTTTACTTATGTTTACTACAACGTAGTGATGCATCTTGTGACTTGAATTATTAAATCACAGGCAAGGTTTATCTGGTGATTTCACTTTAATGTTGTTATTTGATAGTGCATCCACACTATCAGTACATCAGTTAAGCAAGCTGAAAGAGCTTCCGAGTTTGAAAATATCACCCTCCTTACATGCATTTATACTATCACAAACTTTGTATTAGAGATTCACCTTAAAAGGCATTAAGATCCCATTGCTTGCAGTTGTAGCAGGCTACTGGTTTTTGTGAATTGGAGCTAGGTTTTTGGAACCAAACACTATGTGTGTATCACAGTAAACTGTATGGTGATAGAACTAATTAACAACTACAAAAGAGAAAAAAATAGTGTAGTAAAATTTGTATGAATGAAACCAATTGATACATTACAAATAAACCAAGAGCCATAAATTATAACTATAACTCACCTTCATATTTAATGAATAAACCGTTTTTCATGTTAAGCTATAAGTTAACTGGCTTAATATCCATTTTTGGGAATTAGGAAACCCTTTTATTTAAAGACATACAGCTTGAAGATAATATACCAAAACAAATATATACTGATTTTTAATAAATACCTTGTTAATGATTGTTACTTCAATAAACTTTTTGAATGTGGATTTTTCATTACTCCTAAGGGATTTTAATGATTTCATGTATGCAGAAATATAAAATGCTTCCTGATTTTTACTTTATTCAGGAAAATGTGGAATTTATATCTTATGGCAAATGAATTGGCAGTAAGACACAGTAAGCTGTGGTCCAGTTGACTTTTGCAATATAGACTTATAAGAAGTGTGGATAATCATTTAAAATGTGGTTACGTTTATAGGTTCTATCACTATGTTTTGTACAAAATTTGGGATGAGTTAGATTTATCTTCTTGACATTTACTATCTCCATAGATCATGTTAGTGAATTTGCAGATGCCACGCAGATGCTTGGATATATTTTTTAATGGTCCTGACTGGATTATTGTTAAGTGTTGAAAATTTACAATTGGATAGTGTATCTGCAAGATGGGTGCAGCTTTGTAAGCAGTGAATTTTTAAACCTCTGTAAGAGAGTATTTCCAGTTTGAGATGTGACTGATTAGTTCCTTTAAAGTATATCTCATGTAGGGCAAGAAGAAATAAGTCTGGTCAAATATTAAAGTTTTTAGGACAGCATTTTAGCCATATTTTTGATAAACAAGTAATTGTGTCTGAGCACGTGGTTTTAATGGGAAACAAAAATTTGCATTCTTATTTTGTGGATTCAGGTTCCAAATATTCTCAGAGTTATATAACATTAACTCGGTTATTAAAAAATACTTAACACCCTTATGATTTATTATACATTTTGAAAAATTAGGGCATGTTTTGAAATAGGGCATCATAATATTTTAAAGTTATAATTGTTTGAAAAATCTGATTGCTGTTCAGTGAATGTTAATGCACAGAAGGGAATTATTCGTGGAAAGACTAGGTGTAGTACATCTCAGTTTGTTTTATTTTTAGTTTTAGTATTGCTGTAAAATAATTGATAAAATATAAAGGTATACAATACATGAAAAAATCTGATGAAAATCCTAGTGTCATAAAATAATGTAATGTTGCAGCCTCACAGTTAGGCGGCATAATTCTAATGTTGCACATTCGGCTATATTTATAATATTACAGCGCCGCGTTAGGCCGCCATTTTTGTAATGCCGCACGTCAAGGTGTTGACTGCTGGAAGTTGCCACTCTGCTAGCTCAGTAGTAGCAACAAACTCTTTAAAAAGGCGCGAATTAATTACCAAATAATGTAGTCAAGTTCCAGTTTATTAGTCTTTACTTTTAATTATTAAAGATGCCACAGTTCACATAGTGTTCAGGTATGCCGAGTACGAACAGGGTTCACAGATACAAAGACAAACTAGAGAGCAGCNCATAGTGTTCAGGTATGCCGAGTACGAACAGGGTTCACAGATACAAAGACAAACTAGAGAGCAGCGCCACAGTCGTTCATCATCTACGTCATAAAAACTTGCCCGAAGAAAAAACTAAGTCAGCGACCTCCCACACCGCCGGAGAAATAAACTAACAAGTTCAAGTTTGCCGTTGTGGGGGTTATGCGCCACGCCCGACACGGCCTAGGCGAGCACTGAGAGTCTACTGCTTATTATCGACTCCTTGTTACATTTCTACTGCTGGAAGGCGACAGGCACACGAGTATTTGTGCTGCGGGCCTATCGGCCCCTCTCTTGATAGATAAGGGCAAGGCAGCCGACAACTGCCAGCAGCGCCATCCAAACTGTATCGTAGTCGGCTTAACTGCGCCATCAGTTAAAGATAATCAAACTTTCTAGAGCAAAACTGTCGACGCAGTCTGGATAAGCTAATATAATGTTGGCAACAAAAACTAAAACTTTTGAATGCCTGATAAAAGTTATTCCACGATGATAAACAAACTACCATGGCTTTAATTTTGAATCCCGATAAAATATTACGAAGCTTAACAAAACGAAAGAAATTGAACCCCTTATGCCGGAAACTAATATCTTGCGTCGTTACAATTATTTTTATTGGACTTATTAAGCACACTTAAATTTAAGCCTAAGGGTTGGGAAGAGAGGAAGTCTTACAAACTTAAATAAAATCTGATTAAAAAAAGAGGCACACCAAATTTTTGGCTTCCATTAGTAAATTTAATCACACCAGTCGCCCTTCGTAAACAATTTTCAAAGAAAATCTGCAGTGATGTGTGTATATTTAATATAGAGGTTACCACAAAATATATTTTTTAACAATTAAATATTAATTTTCAATGTTGCTAAGAATAATTTCATGTTTTTAACACACAAGATATTAATATTTTTCAAATCTTTATTATTTTCAAACAATTTNTTGCTAAGAATAATTTCATGTTTTTAACACACAAGATATTAATATTTTTCAAATCTTTATTATTTTCAAACAATTTTGAATTTTTACATAACATAATGATATTTAGGAACTACATTAGTTTTACAGTAGTAACTATTTTTAAATTCCTTCACTTAATCTAAGGCATTTTCATGCAAGTTCTGCTGGATTATCTTCAAGCAAGCATTGTTCCATAACGTGATGCATGGAAAATTTCTGTATGTTTAGCTGTGCTGTATTAGTGATCTCATTTAATGTTTAGTTTTTTAAAGCTAAATAGCTTTATTTGGCTCTCTATCATAGACTGTACTCGAGAAATGGAACTGGTGAAATCTTATTTACTGAAAGCAGAAAGGTATATTTTAATTAAAACCATTAATACTGTGGTTGAAAGCAATTGCCAGAATATAATATACAATTCTTCTTAGAATTTAACAGTAACGTTCACCTATTCCTTAATTTTTCCGTACAATCAGTGTACAGCTTCCAATCTCTTTTGTATTATTGTTCCTTTCAGTTCCATGCAAAATGAATCTGTGATAACACAATCTCCGATAAGTGATTCGATGAAGAAATTTCTTTCCTCTGGCATTAAAAAAGCTGCCCAAAACATTTATAAACAAATATTTTGTACAACAGTGATATAATAAGGATAGTCAACATACAAGAGTGGTGAAAAATGAGGCAGGTTTCCTCATGTAACATTGTGGAACAGTGTTTAAAATGGGTACAAAGAATACCATAGCATCATCGAGATGTAGGAGTATGGGAAAAAAGAAAAACGCCAACCAAAGAATGCAAATACAAGTAGCAAACAACAAGCAGTAAATACGTAGTTGGCCAACTGTTGCCAGTGCTAGCAAACATCTGCATCTATGACTGTCGGCAATTCTTATTTAGTTGACAATCAGGTCATGTAAATAAAAGTGACATTACCTATTTTTTAAATAATCATATTCTGGGCCAGTGCTTTCACAATGATCATTAGAATTCAACAGAAGCTCCAAAAGCAGACACTAGACAAAATGCCAAGTTGCTGCGGGGATAATATTAGCATGTTTATGGACCATTTTCGGTGTGTCAACTGTTACCTACTGCTGGGACAATATTAGCAGCAAGCTTGTGGACCACCGACTATAATACCACGTTCAAACTCACTTAAATCTTGATAATCTGCCATTGTAGCAGCAGTAACCAATCCAGCAACTTTGCCAGACGCTTGTTGTCTTATATAGGCGCTGCCAACCGCATCGCGTTTCTCTGATTGGTTCCATATCTCTGTTATTTGCATACACACGCCTATACCAGTTTTTTTTGGCTCTCCAGTGTATTTAATTTTATGCAAGGTTATGTATTTTTACTTTTATAACCTACGCAATTTTTTAGGCAGATGTCAGTCTAAAATACCTTAATATTGGTTTAGTTGACAGCGTATTGATATAATATACAGCCTCCACTTGATGCACCAGCTGATGGCGAAGGGATACATAAACGAAAAGTAAACATTTGGCGCTACTTTCGTCGAACTGTCAAAATCTCGCCAACTTACATGGGACAGACCATACGAACCGACCAATAATATTGTGTTCTCTAGGTTCTGAACGAGTGGCAGTCGAAAAACTTCAAAATGGTCGTGAAAATAAAAATATGTGTGTCAGCTCGTAATACATGCTGTTAATCAACAACCAGCAATATTTTATAAAAGCTAAAGCAAACCATAAGAGTGTATTTGCTGGCTTTTATGAAGCAATAGCATGATTACTGACTAATTTGAGTTAGCTATGTTAATATTATTTATTTTATAAAATTCAGTACATTTATTTTTTAGCATAAGGAAATAACTTATATCATGTTTCAGACATGAATTACTTTAGTGTGCGTTATTTAAAAAAACGTTAAAATCTCGGCAGTAAGATTCTTGCCTGCTTAATGTAAAAATTCTAATTCCAGCAACAGCCAATTAAAATCAATGACACGCCTTTGTTAAGAACATGCTGCTGTCTGTTGGCACGGCCATGAAACACTTTACACCAACGCCAACACTAACTGTTGTGTCTTGGAGCACATCGCACACCAATCGAAAACAACCGCCACCAAACCAACCGCTTATTGCAGCTGAGAGAAAGGAAGCGCGGTTGGAGTGTAACAACGGACTCTGATCTCGGGTGTGACGTCAACCTTCGAATATGTGTTATAGTACAGTCCATTCGTGGTTACTTTACACATTTCTGAATCTCTGCTGAAGTTCTACTTCCAGGATATTCCTCCGCCTGGTGCAAACAACGCTTAACCGAGTCTTAGAGAATTATACCAGAGAGAGAATGCACCCCATTCAGTGTAATAATATTTCGCGTAAGAACTATTTCTTGCTAGGTACTGCCAACACATCTATTTTCTCGCTGTTTATTCATATTTATTGTAAATGAAATATAATTTATACATAAAATATAAATAAAGTTCCAATTCGATAAAAGTATAAAACGCCTGTGATACGCGGCATGTTTAAGAAACAACCAAGCACGTCGTACATGGGGCGATTTTTCGAAGGTTTGATTCAAGAAGTGTGTAGAAACAGCGAATAGACGGTTAGTCAGCGTGTTACCTTGCATGAATATAAGGCAATTTTTTTCTATTTTATCTGTTGCTCTCTCTCGATTTCTGTAACCGTTTCGTTTGCCATGATTTGATGTGATTTAAAGCCCGATTTTTTGTCTTTAATTTTTGTGACTGTGTAGTGTCATAATGCATAAATGTAATTATAAGAGGTTTTATAATGCAAGTGCGAGGGAAACGTGGAAAAATTTTATTTCCTAAAAGTTACAGTAACATAAAGCGTAAAATGTCACAGTTTCAGTAACGTAAAATATTTATTTTGGTCGTCCTTTGGCCTCCTGCGTCAATGATGGGAAATTGTAAAATTATTGTTAAAGGTAAATATTTTACAAAAATTCTGATTCATACTCTTATACGAATTTAAAAAAAATCAGAAAGAAAAATAAATCATCGTAGTATTGTGAAATGTTCGTCGAACACTTTTAATTCAACGTTGAGACATGGAACTACTTCCTTTCCGGCGTTGCCAACTTTACTGGGCGCGTGCATTCTCGTTGAAAATACCCGCAGGCGGGGACAGTGGCATTTTTCAAGGGTTTTCAAAACTGCTCACTTTATCGTTAACAGCCTTCGGGATAATTTAAGACTCCCGCCACTTTATTTGAAAAAGGGACGTTCCAACGTGCAGATGTAGGAAAAGGCAGCAGAAGCGTCTTCAGCAGGTAAAGCGATATGCGTGCGTGCCTTCGGAGTGTTGCGCAACTCGTCTGGGGTCAGGGATAGGCTCTTACAGTGAATTATGCGTAATTGCCGGCAATTTATTTGCAATCGCCAAGAGGAACGTAATTTAATATACGACGAGTAATTACACACAATAATACGTGATTGCGGCTTATAATCACCCGTACGAAGAATACCCGCAGTTTCAAGTTAATTACAACTTCAATTTACTTCTCGTCCTTGACTTCTTTAACCTTCTTGGCGCTAAACTATGAGAAGTCAATAATGCTGATTCTTTGAGGTCATCTTCGGCGTTTCATTGTTGTGTTTGGAGTTTTACAGCTGGCATAAAATGTTTTGTCTTCGCGGGGTTTTTTTGCCTGTTTTCCCCGTCGCGCGCCTTTCCTTAATGTCTACGGTGTAGAGTTGCAGGATAACTTTTAATTACTTCTGCGTCATGCGAAATACAATAAGCGCTGTTTTGTAGTCATCGTCTATCCGTTTCAGACTGTACAGTATGGATGTATGGATGCCGTGCAATAAAACGCACTCGTAACTTTCGTCGGATGGCTGAAACAAAGCCACGGTATATGAAAACAAACTGTAGTTTCTCTCTGAAGTTCACAGTCTGCATTCTCAAATCTATGGGTAAACCAGTAACTAAAATATGATTGTGGAGCAGTGCTTCGCTAATGTTCTCTTTCTTTCCATCTCTCAACAGTTTTTTTAAGAATGGAAATCTTGGTTATCTTCAGCTTCTACACGTGTAGTCATCTGTTAAGTTTTCACGCATAGTTGCAGTTTTTGAAGTTACCTCAAATGTGCATATTTTTACAACTATTCAAGTTTACGTTAAAACGAGGTATTACCAAGTAGAAAAATGCCAACGAAAAATGGTAAAGATTGATAGAACCATAGGGTTATAATGCTGTGAAACTAGGATTGATGCTGGTAGTCCTCAAGAAATTAAGTTATTTAGCTGTTGTTTCGAACTTGCAGGCAACACTCGTCGTAGAGACTGCTGAGTACGCGAACCAAGTGCACAAATGATCTTTCCTCTCGACTTAAGCTCGATAACATTAGTATTACAAATATTTAACTAAGAACATCAGATTGTAATGCATCTGTAAATAACTGAAAGAAATGTTCAAGAGCAACTATACCAATATAAAAAAATGTAAATATGTTAACATCAGAGAAACCTGATGAATAGCTATATATGTACTGTACTAATCAAAATCACCAGATAGAAAAAAATGGATGACTTTTCGATTGTTGCTACGAATGTGTCTGAAACACGTCTTACCTAACCTCCAGATGCAGTGTAAATTCTCTTAAGCTATTCTAGAGTGGCCGAAACAAATGAATTTCAAAGAACTTGTTGAAAGTTTTCAATTGACGCACAGCTGGGTTTAGTAACTGCTTCTCAAAAACTATTTTCACTTGTTATGTAACAGGTGNTGTAAATTCTCTTAAGCTATTCTAGAGTGGCCGAAACAAATGAATTTCAAAGAACTTGTTGAAAGTTTTCAATTGACACACAGCTGGTAACTGCTTCTCAAAAACTATTTTCACTTGTTATGTAACAGGTGTGTGAGGAAGCAGTAGCCTAATATATCGGTTCTCCATCCTGCTAGAACCAGACTTGATCGAGAAGTTCCCTATTTCCCAGTAAAGGTAGCCGCCTGGATGAGCAGAGCCCCAGCAGAAAACGTGTCTGAGTGAGGTGAGGTCTGCTTACGAATGGTATTTAAGAAACGTTGCGTGTCTGTATTAGTTTCTCAGTTCCTCTATTTATCTCTAACGCATGTTTTTATGATAGTAAATATCTCTCAAACGGGTGTTTTCACAGTCATTTTTAGGTGTGAACATTCCGGTACAAAACATTAAAAAAGGAATAGGGACGTGCATAAAACTATTATTATTACGTCAAAATGGTAGGGTCTCCGCTGAGAGTCTCGTAGAGGCGCGTTATCGACACAATACTGCACGCTAGTTCAGTGCTTTGCGCGTAGAGGCGATGAGAGAGTTGATGGGCATGTCTCGGTCGCCCCTAGCGCTCCCACGCTTTCGGGCCTCAGACGTGCAAAATTCTGTCAACCCGGCGGCCACCCTAAGGTATAAACTAGCCTTGTATCATGATAAGGTAGATTATTAAGATTTATCAAGGGAATATGGGCCTTGCAGATGTTCGACACCAACACTGCTGCATTTATCGCTCTACGTCATAGGTTTCTTTCAGTTTCCTCAAATGCCTACAATAAATGACACGCCTAACCAAGAAAATCACATCCCCCGTACGCAGAAATTGTTTGAAAGGCACGCGCTTCCTCGTGTCATCAGCACTCGGTTCGTTTATGAAAGGACTTCTGATTGGTTTAAAACCGAAATATTTAGTTACATGTCTTCTTTATTGTGTCGTGAGCAGAACGTCTTCTTCGAGAGGTCGCTCGTGCAAATAAAGCTATACAACAAAAGGGCAATGCACCGCATTCGTGCACAGTTTCTTTAATAAAATTTTCCATAAGAACTATTTATTAGTTGGCATTACCAACGAGCCTATTTTCTCTGTTATTTTTCATATGAATTATAAATTAAATATTAAAATAATATATAAAATAAAAGTAAACATTAAATGTAAACAAAAATGACACACTTTTATGTTAACATAAGTTTAAAACGCTTGTAATACCTACATACATGTATGACATACGTTGGAAATAACAAAACGCGTCGTACATGAGGTAATTTTCCAAAGTTTTTATTCAAAAAGTTCGAGGAAACCGCGAGTCATAGAAACTTAAAAGAAAAAACCACTACAAAATACCGTCAGACCGTTTAGTGCGGCAATTGTATTGTGAACCGACGAGCCGGGCAATGGCTGTGACTTCGTCTCTGGCAGTGTTTATCTGTGCTGCCACCTCGGCGTTGATGGAGTATAGATACTCGTCGGCAGCCTCGTAAAGCAACAGCTTGGCGTGTGCGCGGAGCTGCTGGCCCCACGGCGCTGTGGTTGTAAACTGTTTTAATTTTAGATCAGTACANAGGCAAAACTATTTATTCGCCTGATTATCAAAAACATCTTCTCGACTGTGCTATGCATTCCCAGGTACAGTACATTCACGGTTACTTCTAACTTTCACTTGTACTTCCAACTATCACGGTTACTTCCAACTTTCACTGTTACTTCCAGGATATTCCTCCGCCTCATGCAAACAAATCTAAAAATTACACCAAAGGAACAGTGCACCACATTCGTGCGCACTCAGTGTAATAATATTTTACATAACAAGTATTTTTTTCTAGCCATTGCCAACACACAGATTCTCTCTCTCCCTGTTTTTCTTCATATTAATTATAGATGAAATGTTATAATTAATAGATAAAATGTAAGTAAAATGTAACACTAAAGTACTTTATTTCTATTATATTTAACACAAGTATAAAACGCTTGCGATACATGGCACATTTCGGAAAGAGCCAAGCACGTCTTACATAGGGTAATTTTTCAAAAGGTTTGACTCAGAAAGTGTTAAGAAACCGCGATGAGATTATTGCTGAATTTGTTGCATATCATCAGACCTGTAACAATACGATATTATTACACGCGATGAAAGCCAGTGAATTAAACTACAGACGCCACTTTGTTATTTTTTACTTTTCTTTAAGGAAACTGTGCAGGAAAACTTTAAAAATGCTGTTTTTTTTATTTTAATTCTCTTTGAATACATTACATAACTTATGATAAAAGTAAATAGTGGCGGCTGTAGATACCAGATATTTTTACCTTCCGTAAAAAAAAAACCCGTTTACTTAGAATGTTTATTTGCTAAGATACGCGTTCAGTAGTGCCTGGACCGCTGTACAAGGTCACCCAACAGCTAGTTGGGTATAAAGGTACTTTAGGAATTATTATTTTAAAATATAAACAAGCTACAAAAACCAAGAATTCAATATGGCGGGAAAAGGTTCCACTTAAGGGCGTTTGATTTTATATTTTTACCAAGCATGGTCCAGCTTATACGCATTGTATGTTATAACATTTACCTCGAATAAAAAAAATTACACATATTTTAAAATAATTTGGAATCAAATCCGATTTTTTTTGTCTTGCTGCAGCCATAATAATAAATACTGACTAGGTTATACAAATGGAAAAATGTGCAAAGTAAACTAACGCCGCGGGCTACCGTGTGCCACACATAATCACCAAATAACAGTTCACTCATGTTAANAGCAGTTCATTCATGTTAAAAAATGTTACAAATATGCAAAAATGTGTTTATATTTGTATTCATGGTCAGTTATTTTGGTGATTACACGTGTGTCACGTGGTAGCGCTCAGTATTAGTTTACTTCGTAAGTTTTTTTCATTTGTATAATTTAGTTAGTATTTGCAGGGGCCTACTATGGTTGCAGCAAAACAGAAAAATTTTGAATTTGACAAAATCATTTTAAAAATTTAATTTTTTAATTAGAGGAAAATTTCATCACATGCAACGAATGCGTACAAGTTGAACAATGCTTTTTTTATAAGATTATTAATTTTTTGGTATCCAACACCCTTACGGGCACTGCCTACCGACTGACAGTTTCGAAGTTTAAATACGAAATTCTATGTTAAAGGAAATTTTGTCTAACGCGTTAATGTTAAAAATAGGTGTTTCATACAAAAAACATTCTTCGCGAATTTTTTCAGAAGATCACTACAAACATACGTAAGTAGTAAAAGTCAACTGGGCCACGTGTAGAAATCTGCTCGTACACGAGCGGCCTACATCCGGTTCCCACAGTCAGTTAATAATCAGTCGACCACTCTAATGTACCCGCAGATGCTTCTTGCAGTTGGCCACATCTGGACCACTGTTCAGATAACGTCCATGTAGCAACATACAATCTGCGTAACAAACTGTACCGCCAACCAGGGTTAATAAAAATAATAATTTTTTAGAAAAAAAATCACAATAATCGTCTTTATTTGATTTAAATCGGATTTATGTGATTTAAATCAGATTTTTTTTATTTATTTACATATTCCCATCTTTTTTTCATTTGGAAGTCAGTTATTATTTTAAAAAAACATATATTTGTTTATTTTAATAATATTTTAATTTATAAAATAAAAAAGAATCAACATTGCAGTTCTTCTAAAATTATCAATATTAATCACATTCAAACCAAAAAATCTACAATGAAAAATTAAGGAAATCAACGACTTTAAATTGACAAAATCCGTTTGGCTGGTTACATAATTATTTTTTTCCCATTCAGGTTCTTTAAAAGGAAAATTAATTTGACTGCCTTCTCGGTGCCTAACCTATTTCTTATTTTAGTATGCACCAAATTAAACGTTGAAAATATTCTTTCCACCCCAGCGGAAGATGCAACAGCACTTAGCAGTTGCTTTATTATCTGTAATTCTGCTTCAGTTATACATTTTTTCATGTTGTGGATTGCTAACCACCAATCAGTAGGGGCGGTTTTCTGTATGACTTGTTCATCAACTAATACTCCAGTGAAAGGCTCAACTTTTGCATTCAAACGAATAATGCTATTCATCAAACTGGTTCCTGTCTCTCCATAGCTTTCTCGCAAAATCGTAAGGCTGCATCACTTTCGTCGCTTGACAACTTTTCTTGGGGCAGTTTTGGATTCACCATGTAAGCTAGATAGTGAGCCGGTGTCATCGCTTGGCGATAACGTTTCATGACAATCTTCATTTGAATCATATGTAGTTCCTCCTCTAGTTGGTCAATTAATTCCTTCCAGATAAGCACGCTATCTGAAATGGTACACTTATCGCTCTGAATCTTGTCCAGAGCTTTGGCTATTGGCTCTAGTCATGCAATTAGACCTTCTGCATTTCTTTTAATTCTCATATTTTGTATGAAGTTTCTAATGTCAGAGCTAATTTACTCTTTATTTCATCTGCTATTTGCATAAAAATCGGCCAGTTTTTAACATAGCTCTTTAGTGAATCACACATTGTGTTCCATCTTACTTCTTGTGGCATTACTAAACTATTCGCCGTGGTGAGTGAATATTTAGCATGCGCGAAATGATTGTTTCTGAAGTACTTGATAACTTTCAGAACATGTGTTGTAGCATCTGGAATTTCTAAATCTTTAGCCAATCGGTTAAGAATATGCGCAGAACATCCGTAGGTAAATATAGGTAGGGGAGGTGGGGGCAAAACCGCCCCAATAACAATCAGTCTATTAAAATATAAAGAAATTAAAGCAATTTANGCAGGGGCCTACTATGGTTGCAGCAAAACAGAAAAATTTTGAATTTGACAAAATCATTTTAAAAATTTAATTTTTTAATTAGAGGAAAATTTCATCACATGCAACGAATGCGTACAAGTTGAACAATGTTTTTTTTTTTATAAGATTATTAATTTTTTGGTATCCAACACCCTTACGGGCACTGCCTACCGACTGACAGTTTCGAAGTTTAAATACGAAATTCCATGTTAAAGGAAATTTTGCCTAACACGTTAATGTTAAAAATTGGCGTTTCATACAAAAAGCATTCTTCGCGAATTTTTTCAGAAGATCACTACAAACATACGTAAGTAGTAAAAGTCAACTGGGCTACGTGTAGAAATCTGCTCGTACACGAGCGGCCCACATCCGGTTTCCACAGTCAGTTAATAATCAGTCGACCACTCTAATGCACCCGCAGATGCTTCTTGCAGTTGGCCACATCTGGACCACTGTTCAGATAACGTCCATGTAGCAACATACAATCTGCGTAACAAACTGTACCGCCAACCAGGGTTAATAAAAATAATAATTTTTTAGAAAAAAAATCACAATAATCGTCTTTATTTGATTTAAATCGGATTTATGTGATCTAAATCAGATTTTTTTAATTTATTTACATATTCCCATCTTTTTTTCATTTGGAAGTCAGTTATTATTTAAAAAAAACATCTCTTTGTTTATTTTAATTATATTTTAATTTATAAAATTAAAAAGGATCAACATTGCAGTTCTTCTAAAATTATCAATATTAATCACATTCAAACAAAAAATCAACAATGAAATATTAAGAAAATCAACGACTTAAAATTGACAAAATCCGTTTGGCTGGTTACATAATTATTTTTTTCCCATTCAGGTTCTTTAAAAGGAAAACTAATTTGGCTGCCTTCTCGGTGCCTAACCTATTTCTTATTTTGGTATGCACCAAATTAAACGTTGAAAATATTCTTTCCACCCCAGCGGAAGATGCAACAGCACTTAGCAGTTGCTTTATTATCTGTAATTCTGCTTCAGTTATACATTTTTTTCATGTTGTGGATTGCTAACCACCAATCAGTAGGGGCGATTTTCTGTATGACTTGTTTATAAACTAATACTCCAGTGAAAGACTCAACTTTTGCAGTCAATCGAATAATGCTATTCATCAAACTGGTTCCTGTCTCTCCATAGCTTTCTCGCAAAAATTGTAAGGCTGCATCACTTTCGTCGCTTGACAACTTTTCTTGGGGCAGTTTTGGATTCACCATGTAAGCTAGATAGTGAGCCGGTGTCATCGCTTGGCGATAACGTTTCATGGCAATCTTCATTTGAATCATATGTAGTTCCTCCTCTAGTTGGTCAATTAATTCCTTCCAGATAAGTACGCTATCTGAAATGGTACACTTATCGCTCTGAATCTTGTCCAGAGCTTTGGCTATTGGCTCTAGTCGTGCAATTAGACCTTCTGCATTTCTTTTAATACTCGTATTTTGTATGAGGTTTCTAATGTCAGAGGTAATTTCCTCTTTATTTTCATCTGCTATTTGTTTCAAAATCGGCCAGTTTTTAACATAGCTCTTTAGTGAATCACACATTGTGTTCCATCTAATTTTTTCTGGCATTATTAACTATTCGCCTTGGTGAGTGAATATTTAGCATGCGCGAAATGATTGTTTCTGAATTACTTGATAACTTTCAGAACATGTGTGTAGCATCAGGAATTTATAAATCTTTAGCCAATAGGTTAAGAATATGCGCAGAACATCCGTAGGTAACTATAGGTACATTAACTTCCGCGCCATTATCGTCAGCAGTGTTTGTTTGAAGCTGCTTACGCATTATTGCCATGCTAGCTGCATTATCCGATACAACACTTCTAACTTTACCGTTAAAAAGTTTTTCTGCTTTTTGTATACTTTTATTTGCCACAGTTTCTAAGTAGTCGGCAGTGTGACTGTGGTCTGCCGTATCAATGGTATCAACCAGGACAGTTTTACCATCATTCGTTGAGACACACGTGCAAATGATAGGGTCGTTTCGCATGTTAGACCACCCATCAATTGACAAGGTTACAGTTTTATTCTCTCAATCTGATCTACTTTTGTTTTGTTCGTCCTTGAAAATTTCATCGAGCAGCTTGCCACCAATATCAAATCGATTTGGAGGAACGTAACCTGGCCGTAACATACTCATCAATTTCTTGAACTCTTCATCTTTCGCGTGCAGAAATGAGGTATTAGTTGCATAAAAATACTTCGCTACTTGCAAATCCAAAAGATGTTTCTGCGTGGCATCTGTTTTTACAACGCAGTCATCTAGTTTTTTTCGGCCTATACCAGCGCTCTGATTTGCTTTAGGTAAGGAACTAGCAGATGCAGAAGACACCGAGGCACAAGCATTTTCGTTTACTCCTAAAACAAACATAAAAACAAACATCTCTATAATAATATGTCTTGTAAATAAATGTCCTGGTAAGTTTTCTACCAACAACAAGGCCTGATCTCATACGAACGTGCGGTATCCGTTACCGCCAAAGAAAGCGGCGTGATATCCTGCCGGATATTGTAAGGTATAAAATAAATCACACCACATAACTACATAAGTTATAAACATTTATGACAAACATAAATCATAGTACTGTTAATAAAAAAGATAGTAAGTTGCCCGCGCTCGCGGCGGCACTGCCGCCGACGTCGTCTGAGTCGATGTTCTGATTGCGATCCTTTTCTGCCACACACATTTCTAAATGTATTTCACTCTCGCTACTAAACCCATTAACTCCTTATTACAACTTTTACACGCCGCTTTGTTAAACTTTCCGCAAGCAGGCTTTTTTTCCATCAAAATAAACCCATACAGCATCTTTTTTTCTTCCAGCCATTTTATTGTATTCACGCTTTCACTAATCAATCACGAATGACACATTAAGTAGTGAGTTTACATTTCGGGGAATACCCGAACTGTGTAGATAAACATAGCATTGCACGTATGTGTGCGCCGTAGTTTATGTCGCGGAAGTCCCTTGACACTTTTTCGTCGATTTTGTTGCATTAAAAAAAGGTATTGATTTAAATCAACGATTTTAAAAAAGAAATCACTTCATTTTAATCGCGATTTAAATCACTGATTAAAATCAGGTGATTTAGATGATCTCAACCCTGCCGCCAACATGCCAGTGGGCCAAGTGTTTCAGCAGTGGCCCACTGGCTTTCTGTTTCTGGCCTGCCGTAAGTAAACCACATGTCGTGAGCCAACTGTGGGCCAGCCACTTGTGGCACGGCCATTGTCCACTTGTGAACCACATAGATGCAGCTTGCAATGCATTTTCAAAGCCAAAACATATTTGTGTTTCACACAAATAAAATTGGTTAATTTACCATATTCATATATGTTATGTTCAGCATTTTATTACAATTAGTAAATTTCATTGGAAGAACCTGGAATTGAACTTTCAAACCTTTATGTCACAGTCTAGAATGCTAGCATCCACTCTACCATATATTCATATAAAACATTTTAAGTAAATTTGAATACTTTACTACACATACAAGTTGCATTATTAGTTTTGCTGTAGACACCATTATTGTTTGCATCACAAGTCAATACTAGGATTTGTGAGTTATGTTTAAAAGACTAGTGTTTTAGTTTCGGGCAACTTCCAGGTAGATTTTAAAATGCAAAATAATAATTTTTTTTACGTCTTATGCCTTACAGGTTTCCAGTCCAATAACTATCTTTTCCCCATTTACTAACAATGTTACATGATAATTCTACTTCATATACACTGGAGAGCCAAAAAAAAAAAACTGGTATAGGTGTGCGTATGCAAATAACAGAGGTATGGAACCAATCAGAGTAACGCGATGCGGTCGGCACCTAGATCGGTTACTGCTGCTACAATGGCAGGTTATCAAAACTTAAGTGAGTTTGAACTTGGTGTTATAGTCGGCGCACGAGAGATGGGACATAGTATCTCCGAGATAGCGATAACATTTGGATTTTCACGTACGACCATTTCACGAGTGTACCGTGAATATCGGGAATCCGGTATAACATAAAATCTTCGACATCGCTGCGGCCGGAAAAAGATCGTGAAAAACGGGACAAACGACGACTGACGAGAATCATTAAACGTGACAGACGTGCAACCCTTTCTCAAATTGGTGCAGATTGGATTTGTGGACTGCCCTGCAGGATTCATGGTGTGAATTGCCTCCTGCATACCTTCAGACATTAGTCGAGTCCATGCCACGTCGTCTTGCGGCACTTCTGCGTGCTCGGGGGGGCCCTACACGATATTAGGCAGGTGTACCAGTTTTTTTTGGCTCTTCAGTGTATATGCATTAAATAAAAAAAATCAAGAGAATTCACATATGCTATTTGCTAGTGCACAACATATAGTCGGTATGCCATAAATGGCACATAAGCTAGCTTGCTGATAATGTTTCTTCAGTAATAAGGAACAGTTGACATACCACACAATGACCGTAAGTATGCTGCTATTATGTCCCCAGCAGTAAACAACAGTTGGCATGCCACACGTGGCCCATTAGCATGCTGCTAATACATCCGCGGCATTGAGTAACAGCTGGCATGCCATGAGTGGCCTACACGTTTGCTGCTTGCATGTCCCCAGCAGTAAGCAACAGTTGGGATGCCATACGTGGCCCATTAGTATGCTGCTAATACATCCGCGGCATTGAGTAACAGTTCGCATGCCATGAGTGGCCCACAAGTTTGCTGCTTGTATGTCCCCAGCAGTAAACAACAGTTGGCATGCCTTAAATGGCCCATAAACATACTGCTAATATTTTCCCATCGGTGAATAACAGTTAGCATTTCGTTTATCATATGCTTGTGTTGTGGGGCGTCTGTTGAAACCTAACAATCATTGTGAAAATATCGGCCCATATAACGGTTATTAAAAAAAAAAGGTAATATCATTTTTGTTTATATGCCCTTATTGTCAACCATATAATAAATGCCGACAGTCATAAATGCGAACATTTGCCACCACTGCCAACAGTTGGCCAACTATTAACTGCTTGTGGTTTGCTACTTCGGTAAATTTTATTGCTTGCAAACAGGCTATACATGTTATGGAAACATCTCCGCTGTAGAGAACTTTTCCTATAAAAATTAGCGAAGAATACATTTTGTTTGAAAATCTTATCTTTAAAATTAACGTGCGGAGGCGAAATTACCTGAACATCGGCTTTCCTGTTTAAATTTTGCAGTTGCCAGCCGGTAGGCAGTGTCCTTAAGGAGAAACTGTTACGGCGTGTGATGGCGGCTGCCTCGAAGTGTCCTGACAAGCGACAACCGCAGGAGATGCCAGCGCGCTTCAACTCTCTCGAACATTCTCGCCCCGCCCCGCCCGCCACCGCGCCACTCGTCCCATAAAAGCCTAGTCCGTAATGACAACTGTGTAATGTAAAAAAAAAAAAAAAAAATCCCCGCTGTAACTTTCCTAGTTGGTAATGGAGCTCTCTCCCTAATGAAAGAAAACGATCAAGAAAGGGAGTGGGAGGGGCGGAGAGAGAGAGAGCGAGAGAGAGAGAGAGAGAGAGAGAGAGGGAAATGTGGGTTTTAATGCCACGTCTAATTTTTAATGTAGTCACGACACACAAGACCGGCAGTTTATAAATGATGTCTCCTCCAGGAAGGACAACGGGGCTGGGGCTGTGTCCTATGAAAAAAGGTTTTGGGCGTGATTTTTTTTTCAACGTGGGCGTCTCGAAAAGCTGTGTGCCCACTCGTCGTTCAGGCCGACACCGGATTAAAATTAGACGATTCCTGATTGTCGAGTTTTTACGATTACGATACAGCGCGACAAATAAAAAGGGTCAGCCCAACTTCCAAACGTAATTACGATGATGCTGAAACTGTAAAATATTCATGTCGGTTTAGATCACGGTTTTCTCATAAACTGTGGGGTTATTTATCGAGTAATTTATGGAGAAAGATAAAACATAGTATTAAAAAACACTTAAAATATGAATTAATCGTACCAACAGCGGAAACTCATAATGCACACGCCGTGATATTACGGCAACATTTATAAAAATAAATCTGAGCAGTTGACTGAAATCGAATAGTATTGTTGATGACAGATATTTTTCAGAGGATCGTTAATAATGGAGAATATAGTGAAAGCCCTTAACGTGACTTCTGAGAATATCATGAGCATTACGCCAAAATTCAGTTTGGACTTTCAGTAACAGTTTTACGAAATGTNAACGTGACTTCTGAGAATATCATGAGCATTACGCCAAAATTCAGTTTGGACTTTCAGTAACAGTTTTACGAAATGTAATTTGCTTAGAAGTGCAGAAATGCACATCTCTGCCCCCTTCCAGCTGCCTTTGGAATATTGAATGCCTCACTGGAATAGTTCGCTGCCCATATGCGTGGCGTACTCCGAGAAATTTATAGTTCAGTGGTGACAGTTACATCATTTTGTGTTCACCACAAAAAAAAAAATTTGGCAAGGTGAATTCCCGCAAAATATTCTGTGGCTGTCACAAAGTATTTTTTCTCTGTGTGCCCCGCGAGATGACATGTCAAGCCAAACCCGGGTTTCAGTGCATGGGAAATGCTGCTGGCAAGGCAGCACGTGTTCTCGCGGTTCTACATCCCGTTGTTATGCGCCCCCAAATTTCCAAAGGAACTTCCCTGAGAAAGTTTCGTGCCTTAGTCGGCATCCGAACTAGCATTATTTGAGTGCTTCATTTGTCCCCCCCCCTCCAACTCTCAAAAGTTGAGTTATGGTGTAGGTAGGTACCCGAGACCCGAAATTATTAAAACTATTAATTTTACATCGGACTTAAGAAAAAATTTGGTCATTTTCCCCAGTGTTCGGTGAATATAATAGGAATTTATATTAAAGGTGAAACGGAAGTTTTAGCCATCGGATATAGGAATCAGAGTGAGATAATAGGATTGCAAATAGATTGATGACCCGAGATTTTGAAGCCTTTTCAGCGATGTTCGTATATTAATCATGTGCACCTGATGTAAGGATTTAAGCCATCTCCAATGGCGAGGCACGGTGTAGGGACCTGAGTTTGAGACCCGAAACTATAAAAATTATTATTAATTCACTTTCGTACTTAGACAAATTTCAGAGACTATTTTAGGAACTCATAATAACGGCGAAACGATGGTTTTAGCTATCGAATGTGGCGATCAGGGTAAGATAAATGGTTCGCAATTAGATTAACAACCCGAGCTTTTGTAACTTTTTTTTTTTTAGCGATGTTCGTACATCAATTTTTCACTGTTTAATATTTACGCGCAACTGATACAAAGTATTAAGCAATTTACTAAGGTGATGCATGGCTTAGAGTCCTGAGTTCGAAGCACGAAATGATAAAGAATAGTAATTTTCCCTCGTTCTTAGAAAACAAACTGGTGATTCTTCCGAGTGATGGGAGAATATATATATATAGACTGCTGACGCACGCTGACACCTTAGTTGATGCTCAGGCGTCGAGAAGTTAACATCGATCTGGAAGCATTATCTTGCTATACAGTGAATATGAATTGTGAATACGAAAACCTGCCTTTGACCTCATCGAACACGGAGCCGTGACCTGCATCATCGCTGTCTGATTGCCGACTGTGTCGATTCTGCGATCGAATTTTTACCTTCGGTCGAAATGCTCGTCGACATGAGAGAACCACCTGTACGAAGAGTTATTTTCGCATGAGGAAGAATTACGACAATGGCCACACGCAGTTTATGCAAGGTGATATAATGAAGGAACACATCAAGATCTGCAAGGGTTCGTCTTTTGAGAGGCAGTAAGTGGTGTTGCCAATAGCGCCTGCTACACGGGTGGGTACTGATTCCACAGACGATTGTTTCGAGACAGTTAATGCTAATGACGGAATGAGTGCAGTAGAGTCGGTTTGTGTGGAAAGTATTATCGCAAGACTTTCGCGTGAAGTCGACGAAATTCAAAATAAACTGTCGTCGGCTCTAAATACTGATGACCATACAACTCCTGCTACAAAGAAAAGCACATTTAATATAGAATACAAAACAGGAGGTAAATATTACCATGGAGAGAGCATTGATGAAAATTATAATAAAGACAGTGATAGTGCTGAAGACGATGATGGCTATTTTCTCGATGCACTGACACATTCCTCCAACACATTTGCTGCAACGTGTGACATGAAGAAGGCAGAAGACGCCGAGAATACTGGCTACGTACTTCCCGAAGACCCGAATGAACTTGTTGATAGACTCAGATACTTGATTGACCTTCAAAAACGCGGGGATCTCTCACGCATTGTTGTAATATCTTCAATCGTTAGTAAACTGAAGGAACGGAGATATATCGCATGATGCAATGAACTGATTTCTTCTGAAATTGTAATTACAAAAAATAATAAATTATTATTATAAAATAATAGTTTTTCTTTATGTTTTCCTTCGCATCCTTTCATCCCTCACAACTTTAAAGTGGCGCTATGAGCACTCGACTATTGATGGCAAGATCTGCATTTAGAATGACAATAAATACTTAATGTACAAAAAATGCATGAATAGTTAACTGCATACAAAACATTAATTCTGTCGACATGTACAAATTTTGGAGACCATTGGTGAATGTTTTTTTTATATGTGTGGATAGAGAGAGACGACAAACCCATGGATTGATGATTGATGCAAATATTGCGAAAGATTGATGGAAGTATTGTGAAAGATTGCGAAAGATTGGAATATTAATGGGGTGATCCAAATATCGATGGAATGAGTCGAAAAATGACAGATTGATGGTCAAGAAGAGCACGAAAGTTAATGCTGTTTATCACCCTCGTACATTCGAAGTCGCCAGGGCCTAGCAGTATTGGCATTTAAATTAACGCCAGTTAAGCCTATAAAATTGTTGATAGAACCTGATTCATACCATGATTATAACATACTCGTGCATGTGGTCGCTATTAGAATGATGGGCTTGGTTTAGTCATATAAACATAGATTAAAAAATCTGAGTAGCATACTTATACCTACAAAACAATCAAGGTAGTGAGTGAATAATTGCAGATTCTGTCATCGTGGATTAATCAGTCTTCAAGACAGGGGGCTGGAAATGTAGTAATTGATATTTCGCAACACCCTATTTGTAAGTTCCGAACATTATTAAAAAAAAAATTATAATACTTTTTTTTAAATTTGGTTAATGAATACAGATTCACGATTTGACATAACCAATGCCTAAAAAAACCAATATGGTTACCAGAAACATACATATTTCCTTGAAGAATAAGTCGTAACTGCCAAGCACCTTCGGGTATGTTCGGCAAACCCGAGTGGACGGCTTCGGAGCACCATCTGAGTCGAGCCGAAGATAGCCGAGCTCATCCGAGTCGAGCCGAAGATCGCCATTCGCACAGTTCCCATTTAAAATACATTATGCCCGCGCTCTCTCTATCCCACTACTTGGGTGTAGTTCATTTACGATTACTTCCAACTTTTCTGATGCCCTGCTAAATCTCTGCTTCCAGGATATTCCTCCTCCTCTTGCGAACAAAGGTTTTAATGGTATAGAGAATTGCGCCAAAGGGACAACGCACCAAATTCGTGCGCACTCAGTGAAATAATATTTTGCATAAGAACTATTTCGTACTAGGCATTGCCAACACATCTGTTTCCTGACAATTTTTATTCATATTAATTATAAATGAAATATTATGATGGATATATATAAATGCGAAAGTGAGTTTGGATATTTGTTTGTCCCTCTTTCACGTCGCAACGGAGCAACGGATCGACGTGATTTTTTGCACAGAAATAGTTGGAGGGCTGAAAGGTGATATTGGCCACTTAAAATTTAAAAACAATGATAATAGTGAATCAAGTCTGAAAAAAGTTTGCAGCCAGCGCGCTCTCTTGCAATACGCTGTCTAAACCGTTAAAGATGGAACAATATAATGTAGTAAAGAATTGTGTAGAATTAAAAGACCTAAAAAACTCCACGGTAGCATATATCTATCTATCTCTCTATAACAGAGAAATACTAATAAGTGTTTTTACCAAAGATAAAACTTTTCCCTCTTTCATTACCAAATTTACTGTGCGCATGTCTCTATTCGCCTGGAACGATTTCGGGAAACCTTGGAAAGCCAAAATGAGAATGGCCGGACTGGGATTCGAATGCGAATGCGGATTCGAATCCCGAATGCAAGTGTATTGGCTTACCCCTACGCTACTTCGCTCAGGCCGTACCATGAAAGATCGGCGGCTGCGCTTCTGTACTGCAGTAAAAGTTGACATAGGCTACTTGTTATCCCGAAAAAATATCTCATTCCCTCAAAAATTTTTTTTGTAAAATTAGCGCTTGGGGTACAATGCTGCGTCAATGCTCGATATATCGATACTTATCGATATATCTNATTTTTTTTGTAAAATTAGCGCTTGGGGTACAATGCTGCGTCAATGCTCGATATATCGATACTTATCGATATATCTATAAGTATCGATATGGAAAATAACTTATCGATTGATATGTAACTGAAAAATATATCGGTCCTTGCTATATATAGCCTAACTATTATATAAATGCGAAAGTGTGTTTGTTTGTTTGTTCGTCTTCCACGTCGCAACGGATCGACGTCAATGTTTGCACAGATATAGTTGGAGGGCCGGGAAGTGACGTAGGCTACTTTTTACCACGAGAAAATTTCTCATTTCCTTAGGGAAATTCTTATCGGAAAATTAAAAAGTACACAAACGCAATAACAATGCAACGTCGCAACCTAGCAACAGATCGACGTAATTTCTTGCNTAAAAAGTACACAAACGCAATAACAATGCAACGTCGCAACCTAGCAACAGATCGACGTAATTTCTTGCACAGAAATGTTTGGACGGCTGAAAGTTGATATTGGCTACTATTTATCGCGAGAAAATATCTCAAAAAATTTACTTTCGCGAGTCGGGTTTACCGTACGCTGACGTGGAGAGCAATGGTGGCGGCGGTTGGA
>NQII01005729.1:77173-96483 GCA_002778355.1 Clitarchus hookeri | reverse complement strand
AAAAAAAAACAACCGCACAAACACGTTACACGTGGGGTGATTTTCGAAGGTTAGATTCAGAAAGTGTGAAGAAACCGCAAATAGACTATAGCGTCATAATGAAATCGTCGACCCGAAGAGCAGAACCGCCATTTGATGACGCCGCAGCGCCGCCGGAACTTTCTACAAGAAGGATTCCACAGGAAACTTCATATTGAAAGTAGGAAACCCTCAGTTTTGTCACCACGCCACAAGATACGTAGGTCACTTTGTGCGTCAACAGAGAAAGTGAGCAACAAAGTGGCTAGATGTAGGTTTACTTGATTCGTGGATTGACTTTATTAAAAGCTGTAGCTGAGGTTCCTGTAAGATGTATACACTCGACCGTTAGGTGTTTTACACTGTAAGGAACGTCAGTGAACGAGGAAGCTAAAGCGCTACCTCTGGACCACGGTTCCTGGGTTGAAAACCGGTGAGGCGTGTTGGTTTTTAGATACAATTTAGGAACCTTCCTGCACACGCCACTTTGCCTTCCGATATAAAAGTGAGGGCAGGTCCAGTAGGTTTTTGTTGTCTTCATTATTTACTGTTAAGTTTTTTTATCACAAGAACAACTGACACGATTAACGCGATTATGATGAAAATCTATTTTAAATCACTACTAAAAAAATTTATTTTTTATTCAAATAAAAATTAAAATTTAGTGGTTTTCTACCTATTGGTAATTTTTTATTAAGTGAGTATAGGTTTGAATTTACATCTATACCAGTTCAGTGAATAGTCATACCACAATAAAAATGTTTGAAGCGCAATTTATTAATTACATGTGTTGAGTGTTCTCAAACGGCGAAATGGCTTTAAGGAGACATTAGATATTCATGAAAGGGGGAGGAATCGGCTAGGGTCTGTGGAAAGGAACCACCCCATTGTTTGCCTGGGAAGATTTTGGAAAACTCTGGAAAACCGAAATCAGAATGGTCAGGTAAGAAATCGAATACGGGCCCTTGCGATTGCGAGTTCAATGTTTTACCACTGTGCCATCTCGTTCGGTTAACGACACCTTGCTCGCTAAAAAAAAAATATATATTTTTATAATATTTCGATACACTTTTGTCAATTATATTATTTGGTGCATAAATCAATAGCTAGTTGGTTTTGACAATAATTTTTCTCTGCGAAAAACTATTTAGAGCTTAAGTTAGTAAAATCCATTAGAAGGTCCTCCAACTTCAGGATTCACCTCACATGTGCAACCTTGAAACATTTTTTTGACTGCTGGTCATTCCATCATGTCACCATTTATGCTATCAGTCCGTCCCGCTTTGTTGGGTGTAATTTATGTAATGCTACATACTTGCTGTCTGCATTGCTTCCTTTACCCGTCCCGGTCGTGCGAGCGAAGGAGTGCTCAAAGGCTAGACTAGTAACCTGTGGAGCCGGGGGGGGGNTAACAAAGGCATGCCGCCGCGATAAGCTTATTGCGACTCACGTGCTCCTGACCTTCAGAAGATTGAATTTCTGCGGTTATCTGTGAAGGAATGTTCTTGTTCATCGCGTTTGACTCAGTCAGACTCAGGGTACAGGGAACCTTCGAGATCGGGCCAGCGAGACAACATAATCAGCGACGGGCCTCCGAGCCGATAGTCGAGAGTTTGGAGGATTGTGTGACATTAAGCTACAGGTGTGCGAAGACGACGAAGCGACGAGCCAACAGGGCGTCGAGTGGCGGCGAGAGTGAAGTCTGCGGACTGCTAGCATCGGTGCAGTGAAGAGTGAGACTGGAGGGCGGGGCAACTGAACTGCATGCGCGTGAGTATAAGAATTGGAATGATCCAGTAGACAGTCTGAACATGTGTAAATGAAGAGTGTGAATTAAGTGACTACAACCAATATAGAAACAATGAGAAGGACTTAATTATTGCGCTCACTGAGAATAACAAGAGTGATAGTTAAATGTTGTAAATATTAGCTGTGTGAATAAATTGGGGGGGGGGGACTAATTAATTTATTTTATTTTTAATTGAGACCTTTGTCCCTCACGAACTCGTACACGCCTCTATAGCGTCTTGTAACAGTAATAATGCTGCGTTGGTTAAGTGTAGGATAAGGGCGGTCGCTTTAACTTCACCACTACATTCAAAAGGTTAATAAATAAATAAACGTTTTCATTATAGTCTGCGTTTGTGACAAATGTCCTCTGCGCGACTTTTAATGAACACATATCCTTACGCAATTGCGTGGCTGATGATGCAAATACGGTAGATATCTCGTGCCGTACTAATTGCCCGTTTCTTGCAACCGAGTGCGCACCAAGTTCTTTGTTGATTGAGGTACTACAACAGGTAGTCTAGGGTCAGCAGCCTCTCTTATTGGTTTCCAGTTTCCCCGCGGCGACATGAAGTATCAATTAACAGTGGAAGGCGTGTTAACGTGGCGGCGCGGCGCGAGTTGTAGAAATGGTTGTCGATGGGTCGGCGCGGGCTGTTATTTGCTGTAATTAGCGGTGTTTGGGGCGGTGTAATTGCTGTGGCGCTGGCGCGCCAAGAGAGATGGGCTTGAAAAGGCCGGGCTTTCAGCTCATTATGTCCGGGCCCGCGTGTTAGCGCCCGCCCTGCTTCTAATAACACGGCCAGGACATGAGTTATGGCGGGCGCCTTGCCTTCTCGCGCCCGGCCCGTAGTCGCTGGTAAAACTTTCCCTCTGCGACTGACGCTGGACTCACAATAGTCAGTCGTCCGTCAGTTGCGTAGACTAAAGATGAGGTAGACCGATCTCGCTGGCTGCGCACGACCAATCCCCGTGTTCCGACGTTGAACTGCTTTTCTCCCAACACGTCTAGCGAAAACGGCGTGGTTTTGAACATAGGTTTGAACACTAAATTTGTAAACAAGTGCTTTGAGATGTATGCATACTTCCTTTAACCAATTTGTTATACAGTTTTATTAAATTCAAACTGGTAAAAATATTTTATTAACCCGGCGTGAATGAGGTCAGAAAGTGTTAACACCATCTATGAGGCGGGTATGATATACCTGAAACTTTAATGCCGATTTTTTATATTATAATTGTGTATTAAGTGTTTTTATTACTTGGGATATTGATAATAGTATCCATTCAACAATATGAGTAAATAAAATACTATGTTTAAGATTAAAAAGTGTTTTTTAAATTGAAATAACAAAGTGTCTATATTTTCTTTGAAAAACTACAAGTTTTGGTAATTTAACTTTTATTCGTATAAAATTCTAACAAAATTCCAACTTCTTTGGTAAATCAATATAACTACAGTATCTTCTAATTACAAAAAATAGAAAAAAAAAAAAAAAAGTCTTTGGAGATCAATTAGTACAGCACCAAAATTACACCTACAAATCGGCACAATTTCCACATATGTAAATCGCCTGCTCCATACAGATTATCGCCTCCTGGCTTCTGTGCTTCGAGCATGGCTAAAACAGCCCTAGGAGCATGGGACTCTTGAGAAATACATATAAACTTCAACGGCTTCTGTGATACCTCCCATTTTCACTGCTCAAGGCGTGTTTCATGTACGTGAAAATAATGTGCCCTTTCTGCTGGGGTTTTTTGTTTAGCTAATTAATAAAAATAAAAATAAGTGAATTAATTTTAATATAAAAAAATTATCTGGTCATCACATGAGCAACTGTAACAAAGATCGCCAAAATAAAGGATTCCTACAAAGTTGTTCTTGTGAAGATCCCACTTTTCAAAGCACGGTAAGTTTAAAAAATGTATTTAATGAATATTAAAATTATTGGAAATTAAAAAAAAAGACATTATTTGTGTCGATATCGTCGTTCCTTCGCTGCAGGATGAGTTGATGTAAAGATTCATACCAAATGTAGCATTCTTTTATGTAATTTGGTATAGTTCACCGACAGAATAGGCATCATTCTGCTGATCTGATGTAGAGTTGGGTTCCTTTCATTAACGATATACCGCGGGAGACAGACAGTCCTGCAATGAACAGGAAAACATGCTTGTGTTGATGCATACAAAGTGTTGAGATGACGAAGGTTGGCAGTCCTGTCGCGAGGAGCGCCCCACTTAAGCTTGCAGGTTGGGAACATCAATGTTAAAAGTTTGGCAACCAAACGTTTTCGCCACTAGGTAAGCGCTAGTGTCGCACGTGTACCAGATTTTCTCTATTTTGTACGCTGGAAAACAGGATAATTATAATAATGATAAATCAAATATAAAATAACTTCGTAACTAAGTAAAATATTTCTCTTTTATAATTTACGTCGCTAAAAATTTTAATTGAATGTTACCTTTCGGAACACTGCGCACCTAGCGGCGTGAATTTTCCCTGTGCCAAACTGTCCCATAAGAGATGTGGTTTTGTTGCTAACGTGAGTAGAACTACCCTTCCCCCACCGACCCGGCGTAGCGTGGCTCTGCCGCCCGACAATCAACAGCCAGGCCAGGCCCGGGTGCCGGAGCTCTGCTTCCACCGCGCACAACAGAAATAAGAGAAAGATCCCGGCCGCTGCGAAGTATTGGGCGATAAGTCCTGGAGGCGATGACGTAGAAATTCTTCCCGCTCTTTCCGCCACGCCTCGCCGACCATCCCTTCCCCTCGGCGCAACAAGGGCGCAACTACCCCGGTCCCTCCTTCCACCCCGCTCGACCTCGACTACACACCAGGGTTTTTTTTATTCCTCGCCTCCTTTTGTTTGCGGTTGAGTGTGAAGTACGTATGCGAAGAACGCGATCGCGTTCCATTATACGGCGTTAAATAAATACGTCCGGCCGGAGTGCTGAGGCACCACCGTGCAACTACACCCTTAAGGCCCCCCCCCCCNAAGCCGAGAAGCGCGGGAGCGATAAGGGCGACACTGACACGCGCGTCAAGTGCGCCATCGCCGCTACGTGCAAGGCTTTGCACTGGCGTTGAACGGTGACCGTATCATGTTATTGGTGGGAGGTCTGTAGCAAAGCTCAATGCTAGTTTCGCAGGATTTCTTCCGGAATATTCCAAACAATAACAGTCTGAAAATGAGGTTTTTTTTTTTTTGTACTTTGAAGAGCTTCGTAATAGTGTTTGCAATTAGCGTGGTCTGTTGGGAGTTGTATTCCGCCCTACTGCGAAGTGTTAATTTTTTTCGTGTGCAAACAGGCTATGCACATGTAAAACATTTTGTTTTTAAAACGCGTATTGCAAACACACTGCAGCCCAGATCACGCGCCGAGGTAGACGGCATCAAGCCCTTTTTATCAAACCCTTAAATAAAGGGGCCTCAAACCCTCTTTATCAAACCCTTAAATAAAGGGGCCTTAAAACCCCTTGATCAAACTCTTAAATACACCACTGCAACGAGGTGATGCCTTCGATGGAGAAGCTACGGAATGCATTGATGAGGTAAACTGGAGTATTCAGAAAAAAACGCACAGACAATCGGCATCGTCTGGTGCGTTTCCCACTTGCTGTGATGCTTGAACTTGCTCATTACCTCTTGGATTTACGACCCAAGTTTCACAGGGTCGTGGGTCTCGCAGAGTTCCCTATAACTGCACTTATTCGTGACAGAATTTTGCTCTTTACAATGTGATTTTTTTCAGGCGTCAGCTCATGTTATTCATCAGTAAACATCCGGGCAACATGCGCGCGCTACAAGTCCAGAATAATAGCCTAGATACGTTCTCGGTGACCTACAATTCTTTCTTGGATAGGTCAAACTCCAGACATTTACGCAGTTGCGAGTGGCTAGTCAAACAAAGACGGCAGAAGACCAGGGAGCTAAGAACAGGCACGAGTTAATGACAGATGAAGCGATGATTTGAAATTAATCACTCCTGCATAAGAACTCACAACATAAGTCTTCTACTGAGGTTCCAAATGTGCCACGTTCCCAAGAAAGCTAAACACAGAGAATGCCCTGTTCTGAAATAACTCTTTTTCTCAGAAAATTAAAGTATCAACCCATCTCTACGTTACTGTTACAGTAGGAAGAGTAATACTTCGAATATTAGGTTGAGGAGGACAGACGAATCAGATCACCGCTTTCCGTTCGAATGGTTAATATAGAAGATAAAAAATACTGTCAGAAATACGTATATATATAATACGGAATACCATACACAACAGTTATTCATTCGTGGATATACATGCCGAGTAGAAAGGCATAATACGCTAAATTTTACAATTCTGTATATGTTTCTATTTATTTTCGGTAATGTTAGACAATTAAAAAGTCAACATGTTGGAACAATCTCTGCTCACCACGGGAATTGTCCACCCACAGGGCCTAATTTTTCGTCTTCCCTTCATGAGTTATATTTTCCTTGCAAATGTGTGGAGTATAATTCCCCAATTTTTTCGCTACTTGCCTCAAAACATTCGCGAATTTTATCGTTCCGTTTCGTTGTTAGTCCTAAGGCTTAAAGTAGTTTAGATCAAGGGAAATGTTTCGTCGATCGTATTGTGTAATTCAGTATTCTGTAACTTGCATTTACTAAGTTTGCCTAGAAGAGAGACTTTTAGCTCTGAAATACACTTTGAATGTGCCTGTTTGAAACAGAGCTAGACGGCGTAGTGGCTAACAACTGAACTCACATTTAGGACCTCCTGGGCGATATTCACCATCCTGCCATACTGATTTCATTTTTCCTAGTGTTTCCGAAATCATTCCAGGCGAATACCGAGATAGTTTTGTGGTGCAAAGCATAGTCGACTCCTTCCCAGCTCCTGATTCACGAATAACTGCTTCTTTACCCTGATGACGTCACTTTCAACGAAACGTTAAGTCATGATAAAACATTTTGCGAAGTTGCATAAATAGGAAGTAATTTGTTTAATTGTTCATTTAGTAGTACATATACATGCAGGATGGCGCACTTGTTACACCAAGTACTTTTTGATCTGACTCGGTCAAACAAAATATAAAATGGATATTAACGAGTTTCAGTGCTCGAAAGATGATTTTACCATTTGTTTATGAGCGCCATGACTCGCGCAGTAAACTCGGGATTGTTAATTTTTGAAAGGAATGCTGACATAAGCTTAAAGTCAGATTACAGTGTAGTCTATCTGATTTCGAGTTCTTACAATTTACTTACAAGTAAAAAACGTATCAGTTGCTATGAGGTAAAATTTTGGTAATGCTCTCCTTGCAAGTCACGGAACAGTTTCGTTATATTATATACAAAACAAATGTCAGTGTACACATTTGCGGCAACGAGTAGCACACATGAAAGCTGACCCAGTGAAATATTTCAAAACAAGGGAAACTACAATGCAAACTCAGTTAACGGATGCAAATTACTTTAATGACTCGATTGCATAGTTACTCTGTGTCGATAGAGACGCTGGATTATCGCGGGACAAGTTGACAGTTTGCTACGACTCAACATCCTGCACCCACATCCGACAGTTTTGTTTCCTTTTTGGCCCTTATGCACGTATGAAGCTATCCCATTTCATTCACCCAATGAGTATGTTGATACTCTAAAGCAGAAGGTTTGCGATTGGTCTACAAAGAAGTAGAACTTAGGCGAGTCAAGACCTTGATCATCCAACCACAAAACGATAAACTTACTAGAGAGTTATCGAAGATATGTTGACTCTACGTATTGAACTGTTCTTCCTAGTTCAGCTCACTGTATGAAACCAGTGATTCGACAGGAGAACGTGTTAGTTAGATACAATGATAATTTTCTTTTTTCACGGCCAGCCAATGGTTGACTTTGACTTTCAGCAACCTGGGGGTTATTCTCTATGTTATAATCTGCATATTTCTACTCTACTTTTCTAAGTCATTGTATAGTGGCTCTGCATTATATTACCTATATCCAACCCTCCGTTAGGCAGCAGCCGTAAAAAAAGAAGGTGGAGACTGTGGACACATTTCAGATCCTTCTTCCCTCGCAGAACCCTTCCTTCAGCCTGGGTTCTCGCCATTTAACTATCATTTCCTATTGCCAACTACTTGCCTTTCCAATCTCATTAACCCCGGTTCCTTGCCTGTGCTCCTCCATCGGTCATATACGTTTTATGGTCTGCTGCATGTCTTTTAGCTTCTTCAGAGTTGAAAGCCCCTAGGGAGAGGGGGGGGGGCGAAAAGCTATGATTATACTTTTTTTTATATACATGGACAGCTATAGGTTGAACTACGCATGTGTGACTTTCCACCCCTACAACTGTACCCTTTCTGGGAAATGCAAGGGTGTGAGTTATCCTTTGTTTCTACTGATTTTCCTTATATTTTTATTTTGACCCTTGTCTTCCTGTCGTCGGACCACGTTATTTTTACTTGTTTTTTATTTTATTTATTACATGTATCTCACTACGTAAGTGGCTTGTCATTTCTATCTATTTTTACTCTTTAGTGGTTGCCCTAGGTGTCCAGTACGGAAGTGGCGGATACTGGCTTTAAAGTGAAAATCCATTGTTAGCGAGCAACACTTGAAGAGCGGGCGAGAGAGTGGTGGTGCGTAAGGACCAGATGTGCCAAAGGGCGGAAGTAACGGCTCGCCTTTGGCCCATTGTTTTATGAAGGGCACGGCCGAGCGCATCCGGCCAGCAGTTAATTTCTCCAGAGCTGCTGCGTGGCGCCCGAGACATGGCCCGGCCGGCTGAAGTATTGCCACTTCTTCGCCGGGCGACAACTGCGCCTCCCCCCACTCCTCTCCTCCTCACCCCCTCGCAGGCATCGATCCTTGCGGCCGGCCGGCCCTTCGAGAACAATGCCCGGCGCGGTGCGCGCCCTCCACCAGGATTAATTAAGTCCTGCCGCTCCTGGCCGCCGCCAACGAGGTCGCCCGCCCGCGAGCGTCTTTCCTAAGAGGACACAGAAGACTCCCTCCTACCTGGCGCTGCAGTTCCTCTGCTCTGCGAGTTTACTTTTCTCTTTGGCTGTCCTGAAACACTTTGAGTACCTACATAACTGTTTTACTTTCTCTTGGCAGTGTCCCAGAACTGCAGAGTAAGGCAGGATTCACAGCAACCCGTCGCATCCGTCCGTCCCATCAATCACGTGACCAACAGCCAATCAGAGGTGTCCATTAGTTCTATCCGTCCGTCAAAACCTCGGCAAACTTTAACTTTTGACGGACGGACGGGTAGAATTACAGCCTTCCAAACTTTTCTGTTACGTAACAATTTATTCAAAGTTCATTAGAAGGCTGTGTAGCGTGTGCAGTGTTTTGTTTTGCTCGTTTTTTTTGTTTCTATATGTTTGTTTATGCAAGTGTAAAATGCAATGACGTTGCATTTTTCCTGAAGAAATGTTGATAATCATGTCGAGAACACGAGTTTCTTCTGTGGAATAGCAGTTGTAATACAATTAATCTTATGTTATTAAAAAAAATTAACTACCACTAATTTCCGTTATTTACATGTACTTGCGTTTTGTGTATTTATACACACACACAACTGNGCCGAGAACACGAGTTTCTTCTGTGGAATAGCAGTTGTAATACAATTAATCTTATGTTATTAAAAAAAAATTAACTACCACTAATTTCCGTTATTTACATGTACTTGCGTTTTGTGTATTTATACACACACACAACTGCCAATAATTAATGGAGAATTTTTCCTACTTCTGGAAAGTTTTGTTCGTATAAGTTTGCAGCAATGAACTTACGACGAATGAACTAAGTTTAGTTGTAAATCGCTTGGCTGGGAGACGGGCAAATGTATGACGGACGGACGCGGCGGGCTATTGTAAATCCTCCATAATTACTCTGAGCATGTGGTCAGAGTAACTATTTTTGCACCCTCTACTTCAGCGAGTAACGAAGGGTAAACAGAAAATGGCGGGAAGTTTAGTAGAATTAAATAAACTGAAAGGAAATATGGACATTCTGGTTACAGACACGTTCGGGAAAATTACAAATGAGTGATAAAATTCGTATTTTTTGTTAAAAGTCTTCTTGTACAATGGTTGCATTTTATTTGGCGCAATGCTTGTGATTAATTTATGGTTAGTAAAGCTGTTTATGAATGCAAGTAATTTTTTTGGGGAAAGGAAGAATTTGGGGAAAGTGATAAATACTTTTAGAATTCACGTTGGTTGATTAATGAACATATTATTTGTAAACACAGTATATCATTTACATCATGCTCTTTCTAAAACAACGTTTACTCTTACTTTCCTCAGACGTTACTCTCTGCTACTTTACTATACTCGTGTAGAAACGTTTTGGAACGTCGTCCAGAGTGTTTGAAATATGCGTTTTACTACTAAACTGCTAAACGTGCGTCCATATGTGCTGGTCTACGAAAAGCACACGCTCTACAGACGAGGCCTGTTGAGTGCTTTCAACACGTCATGCACATTAAAAACACGATTTCTGAGCACTCAAAGTTTCTAAAAAAAAAACGGTGTTTTCAAGCGCTGTGTCTCGAAATATACGCGTCAGAAACACACAAAAATACTCAAAGGTCCTGCATTGAACCTTGCCACGCACTTTCCACCAATCAGATGATAGCGTCACCGCTGAAAGTCTCGTGAGTACACGCAGCACGACGAGAACACTGCACGCCAGTGCAGAGCCTTGCGCTTAGCGGCGATGGCGCGTTTGATGCGCGTGGTAACGTCGCCTTTATCGCTCTCTCGCTAATGCGCCTCGAACGCTTTTAAGGCACGAAACCAACGGAGCGATACACTGAGAGTAAAGATTTTTTAGTGGCTACAAAAACTATGCGGCTGATGTTTTCCAAGGAGAAGTTTTGTTGTTGGTAAAATACAGATTGTGGTGCACAGTAACAGGAAGATTGGCAAGTCCCATTGCCATTTAGTACTCACATATTTATTTATTGACGATGTATATATTGACTGTCACCAAATACTTCGCAGGCAATCAGAGCATTCGCGTTGTTCAAAATAAAACATTTTTCTGCGACTGCATAACCACATCCGTAAACACAAGAGTGGGGTAGATAAGTACAAATGGAGCATATTTCATTAAGGAACCAACAGTCTAACGTCCATAGTTAACCCGCTAATGGCAGTGGCAATGTGCAGGGGCGGGTAGGCAACCTCGTGTACGTGGCGTTGTAACCAGCCTGTGTGCAGTTCTGCGTGTCTGATAGCACCGCTCAGTACCGCATAGTCGTAGTCTCGGAGGTGCTACATATATACAGTTCCTGCAGGACGTGTTACCGGAATACTTGGAAGTAATTATAAATGGCCGGTTCTGCGCCAGGTGCTGGGTGATGGGGACGAGGGACGAGCCGACATCCATCTCTTAGATGACGCCACGAGGTCATTTTGTTCCTTTTACCCTTCGGAATTTCTAAAAAAAAAAAAAAAAAGAGGCTAAAATCGTTAGAATTTGCCTCAAAATTTCCTGAATTTCCCTCCAAACCGGTAAAAAAATTTCACAAAAAAAGGTGTTTTGCACAATTTCTGCAGATGACCCCGCATTGTGGCTAAATGACTCCTTTTTGGGGAGTGAGGAGTGGAGGGATTACCCTGACATTCACGCTCTATCATTCCATGCCAGCACCATCCATCTTGCCTGGAGAATAATCGAGTTCATTGCCCCATCATGCAACTTCTCTCATCATTCTCTGTCATTCCCATTGATTTTCTCATATTCCTTCTGTTATTTCACCTGGCATCTTGGCAGGGACGAGTTTCATGCTCTATCATTCAACCTTGATTTTCTCATATTCCTTCTGTTATTTCACCTGGCGTCCTGGCGGGAACGAGTATCATGCTCTGTCATTCCACCTGCGCGACACGAAGCGAGGTCTGCCCACGCACACTAGCCTAAAGTCATGCCACATATACGCCTCAAGTATGCTCTAAGCCCACTTATAAACATAGTTGGCTGTAATTTCTGATCCGTTTAAGATTCAACCACCAAATTCATAATATAGGCATCACCCCTAACAATGTAAAGGACCGCAGGGTATGTTTTAAGCGCACTTATAAGCATAGTTGGCTGTAATTTCCGAACCATTTTATATAGCCACCAAATTTATAACACAGGCATCACTCCCGACAACGAAAAGTATCACAGGGTCAAGTATGTCCTGAGCTGACTTATAAGCATAGTTGCCTGTAATTTCCGAACCATTTTATATAAAGTCAACAAATTCATAACATAGGCATCACCCTCGAAAAAGAAAAGGACCACAGTGTCAAGTATGCCTTAAATACACTCATAAGCATTGTTGGCTGTTATTTCCAAACAAGTTAGAATATAGTCATCAAATTCATAACAGGTATCACCCCCGACAACGAAAAGGGCCACAGGGCAAGTAGTAACCATACGAACACTTATAAGCATGGTTGACTAATTTCCGATCTGTTTATGATATAACCACCAAATTCATAACATAGACATCACTCCCGACAACAAAAAGGGCCGCAGAGTCAAGTATGCCCTAAGCCTACTTATCAGCATAGTTGGTTGTAATTTCCGAACCATTTGTTGATATAGTTACCATATTCATAACATAATCATCGCCTACGACGATGAACCGGGCCACAGGGTCAAGCTTGCTCTAAGCCCACTTATAAGCATAGTTGGCTACTATTTCCCACCCACTGGGGCTATAGTCAACACATTCATAACATAGGTATCACTTCCGACGACGAAAAGGACTGCAGGGTCAAGTACATCTTAGGCCTTCGTATAAGCATAGTTGGCTGCCATTTCCCACCCACAGAAGCTGTAGTCACTAAATTCATATTATATGCATCACATCCGATGACAAAAAGGGTGGTAGGGACAAGTACACATTAAGCCCTCTTATACTCATAAGCATAGTTTCCCAATGTTTCCCACCTACCGAAGCTACGACCACCAAATTCATATCGCTTTCTTCACTTCCGACTGCAAGCAGGATATAAGGGTAAGTAGGGCTTAAGCCCTGTTACAAGCATAGTTGGTCAGCATTTCCAAACCTTTGAAGTTCGGAACATGTAAAGAAAATAGGAATCAGCAGTGAGGGGTCAGCACTACGAAATCGACTACGATGTGTACGACTAACACCATCTGTCCAACACAAGGGTTGGCAGCCCGAGTCATCTTTAGCCTGGGAAACACTTAACAACCAGTCATATATTGAAAAATAAAGCGGTATACAATTGTACCGATAACAAGACATATAGTCGCAGGTTACACTAAAACATGTACATGTTAATATCAATAAACACCATCAGTAGCGCAAGGGTCGGGGAAACCGAGTGTAAAAGATATGAAGCCGACCCATACATGGAAAATCAGTCACGTAACAAGCAATAAAGGACTTGCATATATGCAAGTACATCATTAGTTTGATGTCAACGATTCACAATGTATAAATAATACTCGATGGATCCACAGTCCACAATAGTGATATCAGTTTTGCTATTATGTCAAGAAGTTCAGTAAAAGCTAGAATTTGCTCCGACATGAGAAAGAACGATCGATCACAAGGACCAAACTCAAAAATGACTACAATACGTCAAGTGCGATATACTTTACGCAACTCGTTAAATCATTAGTCGCGCAAGAGAGACGTCATTGCTACATGCTAATGCAAAGAGATATAAAAAAATTATATTGCGTGACCATCGAATGCTGTATGTCATATTAGTCCGAAAAAACTTCTGCGAATCCTAGAATCACAGGTGCTTTAAGGACAACACTGCTACACACTAATGCAAACTGATATAAAAATAAAATGTAAATGAAAAGAGTTATAAGCACTTGCCAACCATTGCAATCACATATTACACAAGTGTTGGGTGCTGTACGCTGATTTAGATTATGCTAGACAAGACCAGACCGTCCTGGTCAGTACAACATAATAGCAAACGTCTTCCATACGAACCGAGTGAAACGAAACTATCAAATTCACACACTAGTAAGAGAACGTGTCCGACCCTACCGATGGTGTGCGATCAACTAACATTGTGGGAATCTGTAAGACAGCCCAGGCGGTCGACCGGCGACGTGAGCACCGTGCAGGTCTCGGCAAGTTGAAGCATGGTACATAACAATAGCCAAGAGAGACACATCAGGCTCCAGGGTGGCAGACCAGCCGAGTCACACATACACTTCCCTTTATGAGAGGAATTCAGTTATAGAGTGCAAGGTAACCATTTATCCAGTTTTAATATATAAAGCTGTAAATATTAGCATGTCCCTTTAAATTACGCTTCGCATAAACTAGTGTTGGTAGAGGATATCGCTTCTGTCCACCCTACTCACTTTTAGGTCTATTAAAGCAGTTCATACCACCACCACACATCTCTCAGAACTTATTTCTCTTGTCGAGAGGACATATTGAAAATGATGGGATGCTGTTCGAGTGGCCAGAAAATGTTATCGCCTATCGTGGCATATGGAAGGATTAAATAACTTGCAGCACTCGACAACTATACTGAGCTTGCATACCTGCCTAAAGAATTCCTTCTCACATATGCACAACATGAAATAAAATCTGTCTACAAACACCTACCTGTCTATCTGAAACAGGACGAAGAGATTCTTGGCTGTCTCCAATGCCTACAATATTTCCAAGGTAGAAGGTAGTGCTACCGTTACAGACACACCACATCCCAGGAGCTGGTGTAAGACACTTCGGGAGCGAGTAGCAGCAAAATAAAAAACAAGGCACCTGCAACACTGAAAGATGAACGATTGTAAAGAAGTAGATAGGTGGAATTGACAACTTAGCAGGCTAGACATCGATCGACCTGGTAAGGTAACATATTTCAGTCCAGCAACTATGCTGATGTTTATACCACACAGCCAGCAGTCATATACTGAGGCAACCCGAGACAGGCAACACAAATTAGCATGCAGTGTGAACAGTATACAAGAGAGCATCATGTAAAAACCGACATAATTTCGTTGGCGAGCATGGTCGTGGAAATCAGACCGTTACGACTACATTCATCTACTACGATCGTGTACTCTGCTACAATATGAAGATGGAATCAATGGTTTTAGACTTACCATCTGTAACACCTTCGGCATCGACAACAGCAAGGGTCCCTGAAGAGTAACTACAAGCATTACGGTATCAATGTTACTATTGGAGAAATACTTTAAGTAAAAATAATAATGCACGCCGTCATGAAAGTGGCCATTGCGTGTTCAGCCCAGCATACAAAGCACTCCACTGTGATAACAGCGATGCTGTGTTTATGTGCAGTGATAATCTGTATAGGCATAACAAGACATGCAAAGGCAATGTTTGTCGTTCATCAGGAAGCGAGTGCAAGTATCGCTAACCGCACCAGTGCCAATTGTCATGAAGATAGTAACTGTCCATTTTACATAATCTACAATACTTAACCATGTGATAACTGCTGTGCGGTATATGCCAATAAGTGTGTCTTGAATGCCCACAGCAGGAATTGTTCTACAAAAACAGTTACAATAAATGTTTTGCTAGAATGAAGAATAAGTTGAGCATGTATCAACTATTTTATGTATTCTTATTATGCCAAGTCTGTAAAATAAAGGGAAAGTGTATAAATTATTTATATGTTATTCAATTATCTTAACCCACCCTAGTAATAGGTTTACCTCCATCACCAGAAAAAAGTTTTACCAGATTTTGTCCAAGTCTGAAAGATAATTAATATTTTTGTATAGTGTCAAGTCTCGAACTCAGGGCCCCACAAATTGCTCCTCGAGCAATACACACAGATTCTCTCACCAGCTTTGTTTCTCGAGTCGACAGCTAGAGTGTACGACCATTGTCTGCTAGGGCCGCAGTGGTCTTCAGCCCTCTTCGTTTCCCCTGTCACCTGTCAGGTGGATGCCAACATCGTTTGCGTTACCGATGGGGTTCGCTAGAAGCACTGGTGTCGACACACATGACCAAATTCCGAAGTGCAGCATGCAGAACACCCACTTATGCATGCAGTACTCGCTGCAAGTAGCTCAAAAAATGCCAGACACATGAGTTTCCATCCAACTTCCAATGAGGGCTGCAGCTCGACTGTTCCGATAGCACAGGGAGACTGCATTGGTATGGTTCGACTGTGAGGGTTAAATGTAGCAATAAACAGCATCAACCTAACATGTAAGTTGGGGGAACCTTTTGCAACATATAAAACCGACTCACACATGAAGAAATTAACTCGCATAATAATGAATAATGAAGGCTCAACATGTACGCAAGTGCACTGCGAGCACTATGTCGTATCGAACCTCTACTATAAAAATAATAATACCTGATAGTTCCACAGTCCGTAATAGCGATATCACTGTTGCTATTGCGACGAGAACTTTAGTAAAAAGTTGGAATGCCCGTCAAGGGTAAAAAGAACTCATGTTCACAAGGACCAACAAAAAAAAAAAACTTCTACAACATGACAAGTGCAGTACACTATTTACCAGCTGTAATAATCTGTGGACGCATTTCACAACTTGTAAAGGCTGTGTTCCTTTGCTTGTCACTAAACATCATGCATTTAAACCAGTGGTCATCCAAGAGACGACGACACTGCTACATTTTGATGATTAGATATAAAAAAAGTGCAAAGGAAAATAGTTATAAACACCTACCAACCGATGCAAATTTCGCGAGCAAAGAACACTGTACATTATGTTAGACCAAAAAATTATTGTTGCGAAGCACTGATGGAAGCAGACATAAAAAAAAAGGGAAATAGTTGTAAACATCTACCAACCAACACACATTGCACAAGCAACGAGCACTGTACATCGCATCAGTCGTTGGTAGACAAGACCATGCATCTGAAAACTGACGTGGTAGCCTTGGTTAGTACAGCAAATAAGCAAACGATTTTCCCCATATACGCCCTCCGACCCAGCTATGCTACAGTACAGAGGCACGCAAACTCCGCTACCAACCAGCGCATAATGTGCGAGCGTCGAGCAACATATGTCACATTAGACTTAAATAAAATACTATGACAGAGTCGTGAAGCAGGGCGAGCGACAAGGTCGACACTGCTACATATCGATGCAAACAGATGTAAAAATAAAATGTAAGGGAATCTAGCTATAAGCACTTACCAATCAGCACATATTGCACAAGTGTCGTGTGCTGTACGATGCTTTAGATGATGTGGGTGCGCTCTCGCACTTGTTGATCTCCTCCTGGCAGTAGGAGCCAGTGTAGCCATCCTGGCAGTGGCAGCAGTGTCTGTTGCCGATGTCCTCACATGTACCGTTGTTGCACAGCTCCTCCTTGCTCATTGCGAGCATGGGCAAATGGGTATTCTCAGAGTGTTCGCATGTTTTTCTTCATCCTTAAAAATACGCAAGTACATATAGTATTTAAAACGAAATAACATTTTTACCTTTCCTTGAATAACTGAATTCCTCTCCTAAAGGGTTGTGCATGAGTGACTCGGCTGGTCTTCCACCCTGGAGCCTGACTCGACTCTCGACTAGTGTATGTACCATCCTTTCGACTCGATGAGACCTGCACGGTGCCTACACCGTCAGTCGACCACCTGGCTGCCTTTCAGATTTTCGAGATGTTAGTTGATCACACAAAGTTGGACAGGGTGGGCGTGTTCCAGCACTAGTGATGCGGGTTGTGTTTTTGCTGTAATATGAGTTTGACGGTTTCATTCCGATCGGTTCGTAAGGAAATCGTTTGCTATTCTATTGTACTGACGAGGGCAGTCTGGTCTTGTCTGAAGAGTTTTAAAGAAGGGTTTGCAATGAGCGTGGTGTGTTGAAAGTTTAATTCCACACTAGCTCGGAGTGTAATTTCGTGTCGTGTGCAAAAATGTCTTGGACACGTAAAATAGTTTTTCTTTTATGTGTATTACAAACACACTACAATTCAGTTCACGCGCCAGGTAGACGGGTGCCTTAAGAATACAGAAATGAAATACCGGCTTATACTATGTACTCCAAACGCACACGCCAGCAAAATAGCTTAACTACTGGCCAATAACTCACGAAAACGCCATTCGCCATCAGCACCTTGCGACCTAACTTGCCAGTTGGCAGACCAGCGAATAAAGAGCCTTTCGAGACACGCAGTAGCCAGTCAGACACACGTCCCGTTGCAGAGCTTCGCGCAGCCAATCAACGAATGGGTACGTCCAATTGAGAGGAACTACCACACCATTTCATTTCTGTACACTCGCATTTTCTATGTCAGCACCGTATGCTCTGCAGCCGACCGCGGTGTCAACCTCAGAGTAGGCACTCCGTGACGTAGATCCAACAGTGCACATAATGCGTAAGTTTTGAATCGCGTCAATATGCGTTGGGGTCATTATTGCCGGTCGAGATCCTCAAAATCTGAGGAAACCTTTGCGGCGACCTCGACTTAGTGAACAACAGCGGCCAAGTCGTCGCCAGTTCCGTGGAGCATCGCTGTCTTACTCTTTACAGGCAAACACTAAATAGTAAAGGATTTTGGCGGGAAACTGTAAAATTTACTGTGTTAACCATTCTGAATTAACTGTAGGAGCCGCAGGAATTTTCGGGTAGAGGTTGATTTACTTAAGTTCTTGTGCGAAATCTTCTAACGGATCTTAATAGAGTCACCCATGGGGTGTTCTTAGTTCTTCGTTGCACATTTTCTTTTTGTTCGTCTCAATCGTCTTTCGGTAACTCCGAAAGTATTTTGCTTGGTTATACATTCTAAATCTGAATCCTTGAGAATTTCACTGTTTAAATCAGTTAGCAGCACCTGACTTATTCAACAGTCACTTCAGTCAACTTGACTAATGAATTTGTGAAAAAATGTCAGTTTTCATTCACTTATTGATTCAATGACATTTCCCACTGATTTATCAACCACTCATTGGCTGTATTTTAGTGATTTTTTGGACTGATGGATTAAACAACATCTATCAAATAAAATAACAAAACATAAACTAATCAAACCCATAAAAATATTTTTTTATGTGAGTTTCGTCTTTTATAATTCTACTTTACAAGGCAACATGAACATTCAGTCTCCCATTCCGTTTAACCATCTTTCATTTTGTTTTCACGTGATTATCATATCGCTCGGTTTGAAGGTACATAAACTACATTAAATGAGGTGAAGTGTGTGCATTCATACGTAGTATTTATTTTAACGATCTTAATGTTACCAATTAAATCAAACACGAAAAGAAAGGGAATACAGTTTAAAGTCACAAATTTTTGATAAACAAATGTAATACCTCCGTAGTCAAAGCTGGCTTGGTGGCTCGATGGGCAACGTAACAGAATATGGGTTGGATGTTATGTGTTCAAATGGTCTTTTAATAATGTTAAATTGCACTGTATAAACAGTGACTACCAGAAATATGTTTATTTCTCGTAAATATATAGCTAAAAAATATATAAACAATATTATTACGCTCTGTAGCTCGCACCGGCCGCGAGCTCCGGGTACGCACGCGTGGACCCGGCTCTATTGGGGGGGG
>NQII01005729.1:56688-77136 GCA_002778355.1 Clitarchus hookeri | reverse complement strand
CCTCGACCCTTCCTTCCCCCCTCCCAGCTCGCTTCCCCATCGCTCGCCCAGGTGGGGGAGGACATGGTTGACAGCGGTGACCCGGCTGACGACACAGCCCCTCCACCCTGCTGGAGAAGCCGAAGAGTTTAGAGGATGCACAAGAATATCCTGGGAAGGAGGACCCTTGGTGCAACACGGCAATTAGAGAGATTTCTGGGCGATGGCCTACGACCCTATAAATATTACAGTGGTCTAAGGGTCGGGGGGTGTTTGGCGGAGGCTATCTGGCTGAGTGCGGTAGGCGAAGTGAAATGCGGTGACGGACGGACGACGACGGGAGATTGCGAGGCAACGGTGGACGAGGTGTTCGTGGTGTGAATGGACGAGAGGGCGCGAAACCCTACGAATGAAGGCTACTACTGTACATGAGGGTGCTCGGAGAAATCTAGAACATTGCGGACTGATTGTATCTGGACTGAACTGAGGTGCGACTGAATGAACATGTATTACGGATTTTATTGTAATTATTGGAACAGCCAAATATGGACATATAATGTATAAAATAATTCTATATGTTCTGATACATTGTCCACTGGGACTGATTTTTAAGAAATTAATTACATTAATTTTTTTGAGGTAAGTGTAAATTGTATTGATTAAATTTATTAATTGTAAACGGCAAGTGATATAGATTTTTTGTGAGAATTCAGATCGAGAGAATTTTGTTTGTAGTTATTGTAAATGAAATTAGGAAATTATAATTGAATCCTTTATTTAATTGGGACCTCCATCCCTTAACGATCCTGGTTTAGCCCACTGACTTTGAGAGAAAATTGTAACAATATTTAATTCTCTGCACGCAGTTGGCTGTCACTTACTCCTCTGCACGCAGTTGGCTGTCACTTACTCCTCTGCACGCAGTTGGCTGTCACTTACTCCTCTGCACGCAGTTGGCTGTCACTTACTCCTCTGCACGCAGTTGGCTGTCACTTACTCCTCTGCACGCAGTTGGCTGTCACTTACTCCTCTGCACGCAGTTGGCTGTCACTTACTCAAAACAGTGAAATTGTTTTCCTGAAACAACCAGTGGTTTTCCGCCGATTCTAAGTAAAGCCATTTTCAGTGGCTTGAGTAGCCTAGTAGAATTTCACTGTGAATCAGTGGTTTTACACCGATTCGAATTAAGTGTATGTGAAAAACGAAAACGGCTGTTGTGTCTGTAGATCAAGCTCCTGTAATGTATTCTCGTAAAAAAGTTTAAGTTGGAACTGGGTGATGGAATATGGTTGTTTAGAAAACTTATTGGTACTACCGGTGATATTCATGTACTTGGTCACGTACAACTTGTATATAGTGTATAAATAAAATACATAATTACTATTTATTGAATTGAAATTAAATTCTTCCCCGCCAATGATTCCTTTACCATATGAAAAACAGTGTGACCTTGGAAACTGTGACGACCTGCGAGGTTAGACTTTACTATTCTATGTAGTTTCGAGTATCGGCAATTTGTTCATCGGGTCTCAGTGGTTGGACATTTTTACCTCAGGCCAGGTGGCGTGGGATTCAGGCTTTGTTTCCTTGCAGGCTCGGTGCTCGTCCTGGTCGTGCGTCGTGCCTCATAAACGATGGCCCAATTGCAAACATAGCAGAAAGATACACGTGCTTGAAGACTTGCTTGACCTAAAACGAATTCGCGAAATTTTCCAGCCCATAAGGAAGTGGGGAGGAATTCGTGGGAATTTCATCGTTGGTACGTCGGAGGGTCTTAAGCGCAGGAGGAAGCAGGAAATATTGGCGAAGTGAGTTATCTGGCTGCCCCGGTGAGGGAAATCCGGCTGTTTGCACCTTATGGTGTTTCCAACAGCCAGCAATTAAGCGAGAGAGAGAGAGAGAGAGAGTGTGTGTGTGTGCGCGCGCGTGTGTGTGGACTTGTCCGCCAGGCCTCGCAGTCCTCCCACGTTGGGACTGCAGGTCACGTCGCCTTGGTGTAGTGGACTTGTTGATCTGGAGGAGGGGCTGGCAAGACAAACACGGCACTTCTACACCCCGTCTCCCGTCCTCGTCACTCCCCCCTCCCCTACTATAGCTAGATCTCCTTCTCCTTCTCGCGCGGGCCTTTTGTCTCGCGCCACCACCCTTTTCATCCTTTCAACGTTTCAAGGACTCCGTCACTTCTTCGGCGCCTCGGCTCTTTCCCCTCGATCGCACCGCTTCATTTACAGAGGAAAGACTCGACTGCGCACCCCCGCCCACCNGCAGTCCTCCCACGTTGGGACTGCAGGTCACGTCGCCTTGGTGTAGTGGACTTGTTGATCTGGAGGAGGGGCTGGCAAGACAAACACGGCACTTCTACACCCCGTCTCCCGTCCTCGTCACTCCCCCCTCCCCTACTATAGCTAGATCTCCTTCTCCTTCTCGCGCGGGCCTTTTGTCTCGCGCCACCACCCTTTTCATCCTTTCAACGTTTCAAGGACTCCGTCACTTCTTCGGCGCCTCGGCTCTTTCCCCTCGATCGCACCGCTTCATTTACAGAGGAAAGACTCGACTGCGCACCCCCGCCCACCCCCTCCCTGACCATCTACGCTCCTTTGTCGACGCGGACAGCTTTGACGAGTAATTGGGGACTTGCCGCCGCAGCCCCGTGGCCGTCAGTTCGCGTCGAGCGTCTGGAAGGAGCGAGGAAAATCTGACCTCACCTGCCGATTTTCCACGTCGACTTTCCCTCTTCGCTCCCCATTTTTTTTTATCAGACGTGCGTCACCCGCGGACGCCGAGTAAATAACGTCGATGGCGTCGCCTTCTCAGGGCGGGAGACTGGCCTGACTCGGAGGGTGTACTTCTGTAAAGACAGAGAAGCACTCAAGTGAAATGCTGCTTGTCTTTTGCTTCCAATAATGTCCTCTAGCAGTTCATTTTTTTATGTGAATGCGCCTTTAAAATCAGACCGACGCATTGGGGTACCATGACGAAAACGGCGATGTAACTTGTGCGGGGTGATCCGTGCCGACATTATAACGTCGAGACTAACATACTAAAGTTCAAATGAGAAAACAATATTCGCACAGCTTTGAGTGAGGGAACGTAGGGTAGGCAGTATAGGGGAGGGCACTCCCGAACGCTCGCCGCTGGAGGGAGGGGAACCACGTGACACTGCTGGTGCCACACACACCAAACTGATAGCATCGCTCTGTAAATACCGCGCTGCGCGACTTACATTTGTTCGACAGGTAATACCCACACGCGGAGCAGCAATCGCCCTCCCGCACTCGGCCGCTGTTACTACTGAACTGCACAGCCCCTCTCCTTCGTACAGCGGCAATAGACTCGCACGACTCGCCCGATTCGTTTTCCACTTCTGTGCATTATTTTCTCATTTGGGTTTCACCCTACCACGATACAAATAGACGTGGTCTTGTTCGATCGAGTGTGCGAGCACGACTCTTTCGAGTCGGCGCTGCGCTTGTTCAAGACGCGGGAAATTTTGGGGATGGTCAAACATTTCCCGGCAGCATATCTCTACGCCGATGTCCTAGCACACATATTTTGGTGCCAAACGAATAATCTCGTCTATATCCGTCGATTTCAACCACAAAAGTCAAGTCTCCATTTCGCTACTCTCATTTAACTCCCATACTCCAAAGAAAATGTTACCCGCTGACACACACATATTCACACATAACCCACGGTCGTGTTACTGGCACTGCCACGCCCAGATTTTTGCTGTCCAGATTTATAACACCACGTCTATGTGGGGCTAAAACTTGGACAGTTCTGCTCGTGTTTTAATCACTCGGCTGGCAACACATGCCTCCATTTGTCACCACTTGATCGACGCTGCTGTAACGAGTATCACTGCTGTGAGTGCCGGTGTCGGTATCCGCTGGTCACTGTAGTAGTTAAGTAGGTAGATATGAACGCCTCGTCGACAGCGAGGTTATTAAACTAGGAGCAAGTTGCTCAGAGAAGCAGGAACGGGGAAGTAATCGGCCAAAGCCTGCAGTGAGGAAGCAACCCAGCATTCACCTGGGGTGACTTCGGAAAATCATGGAAAACCGAAACCAGGTTGCCAGGACCAGGAAATAGAACCCGGGTTAATTACTCGATTTAATGCGGTAGCAGTTGTGCCTTTTGTTTATCCTATCCTCACCTGACTGTAACATTTTTACTATTAGGAAATTGTTAATTCGTGTCGTTTGCTGCGCAGTCAAATATTCAGTGCTGTTTCACTTGTGAAGCATCTATCCTTTATTGGGCCTAATATCAATTGCAAAATATTCTATCATAATTGATTTAAATGTTGGCGCTATTTTATTAGCTTCGTTGAACGTTGTTTTGAGGTCTAGTTATTTAATATAAACACTTTCCTCATCACAATTTAGGCGTAGACACATATCTCTTTCAGATGCTGTGTGCATTATGTTTGGCGATAAGAACAATTACTTTGCTTCTATGTACAAAAACATGTATATACATTTTTATGAATGCACTTTACTCTACTTTTAAAATACGTACATAAATAATTTCCAAAAAAAATTATTACTAAAACGCATTTTGATAAACATAACAACGTTCTTAGTTATGCATATAAGAATTAGTTACTGTCATATGTTTTCATCAAAAGAAGCAAAGAAATTATTACGGTTACCCTTTTTGACGAAACTGTTTTACACAAATTGCTTTCTGAAGTATCCAAAGATAAACACATCTAAAGTGAAACACGAAAAATGCCTATCTACAAATAAGCAGCGTTTCTTTCTTACACAGGATGTCAGGTAATTCGCGGATATGGACTGCACCACACGAATCTGTGATCAAAACTAATTAGGAAATACTCTTTGTTAAAAGTGCATAAGACCCTTCATTTACGAGAAAAACGACATGAAAGGTCCAAAAACCCTTGTAGCAAACATGTGGTATTCCAATTATATAAAGGTGAGGTGATGTAGCAATGCTGCCACTAATGTGTCGGTAGTGAGTCATACGGCAAGTCACATGCAGTGAGTACTGGCACATGTCAAGGCCATGGAGTTCACATGAAGTGAGTACTGGCACATGTCAAGGCCATAGCTTCATCCGGCGGCCAAGCTCCGTGTATGCTGCATGCATCCAACCTGCGAACAAGTGCATTGCTATGGGCGGAGCAAACTTCGAACACCTCTTATGACGTCTCGACGTTTTGTATGCTGATGCTGTATGCTGTAGCTAACGTGAAATGAAGTCATTTTATCTACTTTAATGTCGTTTTTCTCGTAAACTAAGGGCCTTACGCTTTTTTTATCAAAGAAAATTTTCGACCTAGTTTTAATCACAGATTCGTGTGGTGCAGTCCGTATGCGCGAATTACCTGACATCCTGTAGTATAAAAGTCTTAAATGTTTTCTTGAGGAAGAGCTGCAGTAAACAGGATATAAATGCACTGAGTGCAGGAATTATTTCGTTTCATCCTCAGGAAAACAATAAAAAAATTTATACTCACAACGGTTTAGCCCAAGAAAACGACATGCTTCAAAGCATTATTACTTTACGTAAATCTACATGTAACTGCATCCGTTTAAGCACGAACTAAGGTTTATTTGCACGAACACAGCAGTACTAACATCGATGTTGGCAGTGAATTATCCCAAGAAGTGATGCGTCGTAACACCATGTTAAAAGCACGGTGCTCAATTCGAGAAAAATTTAACCTGTTCTCTTCAGTTTTACATACTTTACAATTTAGAACTGGTATTAGGACAAAATATTTACGTTTCCAAATACCTCCCTTTATAGTACACTATACTTACGTTTCCAAATGTCTCCCTTTATCATTTGACCGACGCATATTTATTAGTCATCAAGTCTACGGCGATGTAAAATGAGCTCTTTACTTTCAGAAAGTGCTAATTCCAGGTATACAGATGATTGATATTCTTCCCATTGATTCAACAACCCATCCCACCATACCAAAAGCACTCCTCGTACAAACCTATAAGACTGCCACATGGGAAAGCATCTAATAAGTTTTGTTTTCAGTGTTTGCATCTTCAAAATCGTCAAAGGAATGTAGGATTGGAGCAAAATGTATGATTATGGCAGTGACTGTAAGTAAGAACAACTATGAACATAGTTTCTATAGTTAAACTTTTGTAGAGGAAGTTTTTGTTGAGTTTTCAAAGCCATTGCGAATGAAACATTAAGTTAAATAGGATTGTTACTTAGGTAATTAAAAGGTAGTTAATAATATTTATGGCAATACTACAAGATTGTTTATTGGAGGTGAAGGAAACGGGTGGAGAATGGGGGCAAAATTATAAAAAAAAAAAAAAAGGCATATTGGCATTTTTACACATACACTTGTTACAGGGAGAGACTGGTACCATCACCGTACAACACCAGTAATACCGTATTTGTTGTACGGTTATTACACCAATTATTTTTTTTAAATCCAAAGACGTATTATTTCTGGGTTTTGTAATAGAAATTTTATTTATATTTAGATGAGTTATTTTTTAGAATAATGGGAAAGTAGAAGTGCACCACACGGCATATTTCGAGGGTAAAAAACTCCCCCCCCCCTTTTCCGTTATAACTGCACATGCTTTGTACATAAGTGTGCCACTATACTAGGTAGCAAACATACAAGACCAAAGTTCCTTCAATGTTATTTCTCATCTCTGTATGTAGGCAAACTATGCTATTCTCTGTTTCATATAACTTCAGTAAAATTTGACAGACGTTGTGACCAACCTACACAGCATGTAAACAGCAAACGCCCCCATTTGCAAAGTACTGTCTCAGCTGATGGTTGTTGCGGAATGCGTGTTATTATGTTGGCGGTCTCTGCGATGATTGTAAAAGAAGAATGTACTCGGCATTAAAAATTATTATAATGTAGAAATTTAATGATAACTACAACATTTATAGTTGAATTATGGTCATAGACTAATGTACAATTTTTCTGAGTTATAGCTTTAAAACAATTTAGAAATATTATGGTAGAGCATGCGAACATTACGGAGCTCTCTTCCGTCATAATTTATCTGTATGCGAGAATTCCTTGCTGGTGGTGTCCGAATATTATGTATATGCAGTTAATAATTTTTGTATTTACGCATCTCATTAAATGTAGTTCATCGTATTTATTGCATTTTGTTTTTGCGGGAGGTTTTCAAATGTATGTGACCTAAATAATTGCCCTTTGAGTGTAGTTCATTATATATAAAATGCAACAATTTTTATGCGTTGAGTATTTCTCGCATCTGTACGAAAAGCGACACATTTATCGCATTTAGTTCCTTCGATGAAGCTAAAACTTCAGAGCTATAGTAAATTGAATGTTATTTCCGTACGAACTAAATTTTCCACTGCATCATCAAAATAATGTAAGTTCCAATCGCCACTCTCTCATAAGAAGAACCGCAAAACAAATACGTCTCACGAAAGACGTTAAACTAGAGTTCCCTACACTACCAATAAAATTAACAGAACCCTAACAAATATGTTATATGGTCATAACAAAATACAACTGTTGGGAATGGCAACCAGCTATAGTAGCCTAAGTACTGGACTGAAGTTGTCGGTCTTTTAATACCTGCCATAGGATTCGTAGTTTGTTTACAAATATCGTGTTCTTCACCGACATAACAGCTATGACGGAGAGATATATCGTGGCCGCACTTTTTTCGAGAAGTGTGAAAATTTTCGGAAGTTATATGAAACGGAGAATAACTCCATTTTTAATGTCTCGTTGCAAATATATTTATTTTATAAAACATAAAATGTTCACATCTCTTGCTCTGTGGATCAATGCAGAAAATAAGTAGAATCGAGAACAAATGACACTCTGAGTAAATTATATTTTGCTTCCCCTGGAAATATTTTATTTCTAAGTTAACGTGGTACGGAAATCAGGTCTTCAATTTTTGCATGCACCAGAATGATAAAGAAAGAGCTACAAGAAGAAAATAAGCAGGAGTTTCAAATGCGTTTGGTTAACCGTAAAGTATGTTGACCATAAAATATGGGGAATGAGATTAATTTTGTATATGAAAAGATGTGCGCGTTTTCAGCTGTGTCCGTGTCAGCACTTAAGAATGGTATGAGTGGAGGCTTCCTCTCAGCACAGCTTCAGAGACAGGCTTCCATCTCTGGCCAGCTCGTTGAATGAGGAGAGATGCAATGATGGAACTAAGGAGGCAGAAGATACGGCTGTACCGATAAAACTCTTGCTCATCACTGAGAATCACCGTTCAGAAAATTTTCAGTCTGTCGGTTAATGTAATCTGACCAAAGTTCTCATGGTTCTCAGGCGTAAATCGTGTTTACTGTTGGAGAGGGCAAATTTAAATATGCTCTGCTGAGTTGGAATGTGTAAAGTTTCGATTTGTTTAGAAAAACTTCCTGTGTATTTATTAATGTTTGAAATACAAAGCGCGTGCTCGACTTGTTCTGAATTATTAATAGTGGTTGTTGCAGGATATGACAATTTTGGCCGTCGAATTTGACACGCTGGGTTCGAATCGAGTGATGCTAAGAACAATTTATTCTTCAGGTACACATAATTAATTTTAAGTTATTTATCACCCACTATATATCTTTAACCCATGCAGACATACCGTCCACAATTGTGTACACAACGCACATAAATGTTATGTTTGGCTGGTCTTTACTCTTCCCACCCAATAAAATACCTTTTTCAGTCTGGAAAAGGATGACAGGAATTAATCTGGAAGGCTCCTATGTACCTGAAGCTATTTAGTGCGTTCAGGACCCCGAAGCGAAAGGGCGATACGGTCGACACTAACACGCGCCCCTAGTGCCCCATCGCCCCTACTGGCTTGCAGCGTTTCCGTCTTTGCGCTCTACTACGAAAATTACATCTGTGACGTCATTACATGCAATGAAAGCCTACATATTTGACTACAGGCGTATACATAGTTGGGTTTTTCTCCTACCTCATAAGGATTCTGCGCATACTAACCGTAACACTGGACATGCTGACAAGAGTGTGGAACGAGTTTGATTATCGCGCAGATGTCGTTTGAGTCGCTCATGGTGGTCACATTGAACATTTATAAATGTATGGTAAACAGACTCCACGGTTCCATGGTTCATTTGATTGGTCAACCAAGGTCGTAGGTTGTTTGGTTTTGATATTATATACCTTCAAATTTGGGATATTCTTTTATACTCATCCTGTACATGTGTGGGTAGCAGTGTCGTATGCGAACCAGCCTGTACAATTCTGCAGACCAGTTGTGACGATAAGCCTTGTGGAAAATGCCATGCTGTTTGGAGATGCGCACCAGGTCACAGATTTTGGCTTTAGGCTTACATGTGTCCGCCCTTGTCGGAATAGCATACACGGTCTGAAGCAGGAAATCGTTCTCGACATCTTCGGGCTTCATGTGAGTGGTTGAATGAACAGCATAATTATACTCGCTGACGAGTTACGGCAGTAGCTCAAGTCACTTCTAGTTTCCATTCGCCATGAAATATCTCCAAAATTTTGCTTTTAGAGTCCTGTGAAAACGCTCGACGATGATAGCCTTGAGTCCAAAGTATGTGGAATAGTGATTTATGCTGTAATTTTCATCAGTGCACGGAAAATATTATTAAAGTATTCTTTGCCATCGTCGGTGTGGAGATTTTTCGTTATGTGCCCTTCTCTCAACACATCTACTATGGCCTCGGTGACATCACATGCATTCTTCGACTTGAGCTGTCTGGCTCAGGCATACTTGGAAAATGTGTATATTATGGTCAATATATAGTGGTGGCCTTTGTTTGCATGAGTGAAGTCTTGCATTTCAATCAGGTTGGTTTGGAAAGTATCATCCAGCCCTTTCATGACGTACTTTCTCCGAGGATGATTCCTTCTAGCCGACCTGTACAATTCTCACAGAATCTGTATATTTCGTCATCTAACGAAGTAACCAGTTTCGACGAGTTCTTCGATGATGGACATAATCTCGTCGGTGTGCGATCAGTTGCTGGCAGACTTTGAAGCGACCAGTAGCCATAGTCTATCGACGTGTTCGTTCAGATCGTCCCAAATCATATAGTTTATCTTGCATTTGGCATCGATCTTCTGCAGCAACAGATCCGATCCAATAGCTTAGACCAATCGTGGAAATAGTTCCGCGATAATGCCGAATTTTGCATGGGTCATGTCCCTAAATCATAGTGTCGATGTGTTATCGTTCGTGTAATGAGCACGACTAGACTTTAGCAGGCGACAGTATTTGTGCAAATCTGATTTGGCGTTGTGTCCAGGATGCCTATAAAACAAAAGTTCGCACAGAACATTCATCATTTTCACCTGGTGCATGCCGATCTGAATCACATCTGGAAAAAGCATCACTTCCTTGTTTCTGAGAAACCTTTTTGCATCGTGGTATCGCAAGCCGTACATCCTATCACTGTTCCGATCGGAGTAGGAAGCGATGTATTGCCCGACCAGGGTGCCCACCTCTAGTCCAAGCTCTCATGTTCGTTTCTGTTCTCGCATATGCAGCAGATCGATCAGAGGCAAACCATTTTCGTCGCTAGTGATGCACCCCTCCGATTCAGGCAGTTCCGGACTTCTTTTCCATTTACGCGTCGGGGTCGGTCCTTCCACATTGACTTCGTGTTTGATATCCAGTCGCGGCAAAGCTTCCTCCTGACATTCTCGACCAAGTTCGTTGAGACAGCTGGTTATCGGTTTGTAAGCCTCTTCCCTTAGATTCTCGAGAGCCAGTCAGTAACTTTTCACGAGTAGATATTTTGCGCGTACAGCTTCTATGACCCATTGTAGCTCACTCGTCAGTTCGGTGCGGTTGGCCATCATTCATAGAAGGGAACAAACACACAACCACACAGGTATATATACATATTCACTCTCGAGTTTAGGAAATTGAATTTTCGATCCTTTCCAGTCGGTCGATGCATGCATCCAGTACCTTCTATCTGTACCTCGCAACATCAGTTTTTGCAGCCAGATTGGATGTTAACCTATTTTGAGGAACAGTAAATTCTTCCCATGTCTGCACATTCGACACGTTGATCAGGTCTATTTACCGTTCCTCTGTGCCCCTTCATGCTGGTCGATAGCTATAAAATCTTCCACCGTTTCATTTTTAAGGCTCTCAATCTTTTCCCAAGAAGCGACAGACCCCTGTAAACAGTGGTGAGGCGAGTTCTCTTGCATTCATTCCTATCATCACTATTGGAATGTAGATCATGTCTGAACTTGGAAATGGCATCGTGACTTATGGCAGTATCTTACTATAAACTGATCGAAGCCTTTGCCTTCTTTAATGTACCAGCGAATACTTATCGATCACCAATATGCCGTACTTCTTGTTCTAGCACAAAGAACACATCCTTAAACTCTGCTAATGTCATGTCTGTATTGATATGGTCATCGTATGCATTCTGCAAGTTCGTATCTTACATGCAAAAAAACACGAAGAAATTCACATTATCTCACAGTTACTGTTTTGGCATGTGTGAATAAGTTTGAATCAAGTACACACAGTCCACGTTCGCATGCCATCCCATTATAAAGTATTCTTGAATGCAAGCCTGTTTCTCACATGTCACTTCGTAGAAAATAAATACGGATTTTGGCAATGCTTCGCTTGGTGGCACAATAGCCTCGCTATCACAGCAAGGAAAAAAAATTTCGCACCATTCACCACCTGAAGTACTCGTGTGAGATGTTGGTATTTGCGTTAGATAGAGCGATTTTGAGTACAGGTACACATTCTCGAACATAAGACCATACGGTTCCTTCAAAAGGCCGAGAAGCACACACATCTTGCCGCAACCCGACTTTCCGCAAATCAAGCCTCTCAAGGTATTGGTCAAGAGTGTGCTGTGGCGTGCATCGTGTGAGGTTTTGACATCTTACTCGGTGATGTGACTGGAAGACTAACATGTTGCTTGATTATCTCCATGATACTGAAACGAAAGCATATAAAGTTCGGGTGTACATCGGTTTGTAGTGCAGTAGCATGTGATGACTCGTAGAAGAAAGATCAAATGTGGTAGAGGTATGTCGATATGCTATTCAACAATCTACCTTTCGAGCTGTACATTCCCGGATACTGGTTCAGCAGGCTGGGAACCAAGCTAGGTAAATGGCTGGCACGCCGTGATACGGGCATCAATGCGATGGACGAGGAATGCAAGTGCCACGATATCGCCTATTCCCAGCACAAGGATCTGCAAGCCAGGCACCAGGCAGACAAAGTACTCCTCAAAGGACAGACGAAATACGTCGCGCACCGGACACCAGACTCGGTGAAAAATAGCTGCGTGTCGAATTTCCAATGTGATGAAAGCCAAGGTGAAGATGGGCATGGGGGTGAAGAAAGTGAGACGAAGTTCCAAGAGGAGATGCAAGAAAAAGACGGGAGGATTCCTTCCTGCCTTGTCAACTACAATTGGTGCTCTGAACAATATCACCAGGACTGTAATAAATATCGTTAGCATGGTGAAACAAGCCTCGAACGAATGTAAGAAATGTGAGGAAAACTGCCACCACAACTGTAAACTGGAAGTTATCACCATGGGTAAAAAAAATGGCCAAGGGTTTCACATATGATGGCCCTACCGAGGGGAGGTGCGAGAAAGAAAACATCATGCAGCAGGAAGAGGCATTGATGAAATCTCTACCGAATGACCACTTAAGAATGTGGATTTGGAACTGTTTGCACTAAAATTGAAGACACCTAATTTTCATGGTATGTTCACGTGAAATCCATTGTCCCCTAACACCAAACGCGACGAATGTGCCTTAATCAACCTGGACATTACAGCCGGGCCTGGTACATACTGTGTAACTAATGTCAAACATTGCACATGTGTGATATACTATGACAGTTTCGTTTATTTGCATCCACTGCCAGAACTGCAGTGTTACATGAAAAATTGCAAACTGACATACAACTACAAGATGAAGCAGATGCGGAACACGTGGAATTGCGGACACCTTCCTGCTCCATTGGCAAGGGCACGACCGTCTCTGCATCGATGAGCGAGTATACATGTACCAATACAGTAGGGTTGTTGTTCTCGAAGACTCTGATTTGATGCAGTGGAGTGGGGAACTTGAGGCCTATAAAGTCAAATTTGGTTTCTAGGGCTTTGCAGTGGCTGTCGACTTGCTTGGGATGTACGCCTTCAGCGTATCTAGCAAGCAGGCTCCACTTGAAACACACGTGGTCACTGATATTTTTCGGGTTGATGATGGCTTATTTCCTCTTGACTGATTCTGGCAGTTCGATGTAAGATGAGGTACATAGAGGATCCAGCTTGCTGATTTGGAGCTGCAGGCATCTCACAGAGGTGAGGTTCTAGCCACTTCCCTTCCCCTGGTACTCCTCTTGATATTTATTTTTGATGCTAGCTGACTCTATGTCGCCAACATTATACAGGGACATGTTCTTAATTTTAAACTCCATGTTGTCTGTCTCTTCCTCGTGGGGCTCCAACTTCTCATAAACACATTCATACGGTCGCACTGCACAATTTACATTGTGTTGATGCTGCTCGTTTTACACTGCCTGGCATGTTCTAATGTGTTTTTCGTAATTGTCTTTGCGACTTATAGTAGCCCCACATCTATCACATACCTGTTTATCCCCCTTCAGGGGATTATGTGGGCAATGGTGCTTAACACCTTATTACAGAACCCACACCCAAAAAGTGTAGGTGACATAGTTCTTACCATAGAAGAAGACGAAGAAGGAGCGGAAAGAAGAGACTGTCCATTGTACTGCTCGGGATCAACAACCTGAAACATACATGTGCAATAAGCATTAATTTTTTGTTTCAGTACAAAAAAAAAAGTTTTATTTGAATAGGCGCATTAAATATTAGCTTGGAAAAAGTTCTTACGAATAACCTAATCTGGATTTTTCATTAGCTATGGTTCATTTCATATAAGAAGGCCACATTCTGACAATCAGTGAGTAGCAACTTAAAGTATTCAAAACAAACAGCGTGCCATTTACAAAATCCTGTATCAGCTGATGCACGAACGAACAAAAGTTAATATTACGTTGGCTATTCTGCGAGCAGTGTCGACGCACATCAGACAAGCAGAAAATACGCGGATAAGAAAAAGTTCGTAGATTAATTAATACATTTTATTTTACGTGGTAATAAAACAGCAGTTTTTAGTTTTAGAAACGAAACTTCGTGATAAAATAGTAATGTATAGGTGTTCAAAATGAGATGCACAATAAAACGATCTGTATCCAAATGTAACGAAAAAATCTAAAGTTTCCAGACTCTCCAAACATGTGCTGCCATCTTGTGAGTTACAGGCACACCATCTTTTACAACATGCACTTCCACGCTATCTATTATCCATATACCGTGCTACACCCAGAAACATATTATAGTTTTGTTGTTTAAAATAACGTATTTATGTGCATATACAAATGGTTTTATTTTCCTGCGAGCTCTGTATAATTTTTAAAGTAACGCATATTTCGTGTCATATTGTTCTTCCGAAAACCATTTTCTTGTTTCCGAAGAAAGTGGGATACGCGTGAATAGTTTTTAAGCAATTCTAACGTTATTCCACATCACATATTTCCAACTCGAATATATTAGCTATAACGTCCAAAGTGTGATAATAGATACAACGTACCGTCTCGCAAATGTTAACCCAAATTCACTATCTCGGACAAATTAAAAAAGAGTTACCAAATGTTTAATTATTTGCAACATTTTATATTTTTACTTTTATAGCCTACTTATTTTTTTAGACAGATGTCAGTCTTAAAATATCTTAAAATTAGTTTAGCATTACAGTACAATGACAAGTGGATTAGCTGACAGCGTGTTGATAAAAAATACAGCCCCGACTTGACGGACCAGCTGATGTCGGAAGGATACGTAGTCAGATGTAAACAGTGGCGCTACTGTCGCCGAGCTGTCAAAAAGTGGCCTTCTTATATGGTACAGAATATAGAAACTTATTTTCGCTTGACTATGCAGTCAAAAATATTTGGTGGAAGCTAGAAACTTATTTTTGCTTGACTATGCAGTAAAAAATATTTTGGTGGGGTTTATTTATATTTTCATAACTATATTCGGGGTAAATTACACCTTCCTACAAGTACAAGATCTTTTGCCATGTTACCGTTCGTACTTGGTACTTTGCTAGTATGCTACACATTATGGTGCAGATGTTTTGATTACAACCAGCTGGTAAAAGAAATTTTCGTTACCTTTCCAAATCAACCNTATTTGGTGGAAGCTAGAAACTTATTTTTGCTTGACTATGCAGTAAAAAATATTTTGGTGGGGTTTATTTATATTTTTATAACTATATTCGGGGTAAATTACACCTTCCTACAAGTACAAGATCTTTTGCCATGTTACCGTTCGTACTTGGTACTTTGCTAGTATGCTACACATTATGGTGCAGATGTTTTGATTACAACCAGCTGGTAAAAGAAATTTTCGTTACCTTTCCAAATCAACCTCCCCATTTTTTAAAGTTTTCTTGCCTGTTTTTTTTCTTCCAAAGGTTCCCTTCGAAGCTATTAAACTTAGTAAGGTTTTCACCGTATGATGTACTGACATTGCCATGTGACGATGCGAAACTACTCACATGTGTATGATTTACCATATAATAAAATTATGGAGAGCATTGGAGAGTGTCGCGACTTGGTTTACAACAAGAGAATTATTGTATCGGATATATTTTTTTCTCAATATTTTAATAAGAACAGGGGAACCATTTTTTCAATCAATATTTATCTTGACAGCAAACTGTTTACAAGCAACGTGTTTTCTACCAGTAATACAGAATTAAACGCTCATAAATTGTTTCGCATCAAGAAATTATAGCTTTGCCCCAGGCCTTTGGGTGGCACAGGTTACAGTGGGGTACGACTTTATTTTGACGACTATGATTTAATTTCATACAATAGCATTGATTTATGTTTTCTTTCCTGCATACTTACCAGAAACAACAGAAGGACTAAGCTGGTATGTGCTGACAAAAGCTGGACGTCTCGACTAGGTATGGCAATGGTCCATGCAAAAAGCAGCTCGATATTGGATAACCTGCAAAACCACAAACATTTTTATTCAGTAAGTAAACAGCATGTTTTGCATGATTAAAAAAATTCTGTAGACGAAGCATAGCAATGAAAAAAGTATTTAAAATGTGAACTTTAGATTAGTTAAAGAACTTATGACCCCGAGAAAACCGCTCAAGCACAGACAAATATCCATGATGGACCACTGCCGGGAATCATGACCCTGAACACATGTCTGGGGCAGAAAAACTACGTATATGAACGGAGTTTTGATAAAATACTATTAAACTATGATGATGAAAGACTGTTAACAAAACAATGATGACCTCACGCTGATCAATGAAAAAAGGTAACATACTTAAAATGTGAATGTGAAATTAGATAATTAAATGAAAAGGAAGACCCCGAGAATACCATTCAGGCACAGACAAATATCCACGATGACCCCACCAGGGAATCATGGCCCAGAATGCAGTAATTGAAGCAAAATTAATCTAGTTTTGTAAACGTACCAGAAACAGCAGACAGAAGTAACAGCTGTTCAGCGTTGATCGTCTCAACTGAGTCTCCAATGGAATGCGCAAATTGCAGCTCGACATTGAATTAATAGGAGAAAACCTACGAACACACACAATTATTATTCAGTAAGTAAACATCATATTTAGCATGACAACAAAAAAATGTTGTGGGTGAAGCATGGTAATGGAAAAAAGTTCCATACACTGCTATGTGATAGCAAAAAATTAGTTAAAGAAATGAAGACCCTGGAGAAAACTGCTCAAGCACAGATAAATATCTATGGCAGACCACTGCAGGGAATCATGCCACTGTACACTGTGGAGGGGAGTCGAGTCGAAGCTGCCAAGAACTAATGTACAAGACTGACGCAATGTATGATTTAAAATAAAATTACATGTGGTACAGCGACTACTACCACGGACAAATAGCGATTAATGCAATATTATTCAAATGATGTACTCAGCTTCTGTCAGAATTATGTTTTGTGGTAACCTGCTCATGTTATATGCAGCTCCTGTTAGCACACTGGACACAGTAGTGTTCTTTCTCTCATTCTCAGTTATTATCAAATGAATAACCTTTTCCTGAAACATATTTTGAGAGAATTGGTTCCCTGCAATTACTTTTTTATGGTATTCTACACCCAAATTTTATAATTTGGGTGCAGTAATGCAAACATTTTGTGTACGGTCACTTTTTTACAAACACTTCTGTTGTCTCCGAAACTTAAATAGTTTTCATCTGACTACATTTATTTTTATTAACTATTCTCGTATTTTATATGGGACTCATGTTTTGGGATAGCCATGCAGAAATGAAATAAGTATAGTATTTTTTAAAACACAATACTTTTCCTGTTAGAGAATTTCGTTATTGCAAAAATATTGACAGATAATTAAATTTCGCAATGATTCCTCGTATTGTTGGTTAACATTAGGTTTACATTTTTGAGTGGATTTGTTAGTAACCTGTAGAATGTAAAGTAACATATTAGTATATATATATTTTTTTTTTTGTGCCTGGGAAAAACAAATGCATCACAGATACTGCCTGATATGTACATGTATGTTCACATGCACGCGATCTGGTTAAGAGAGAGGAAAAACAGTAATAATATTAAAAACTGATGTAGTCAAGGAATTTTTTTTTTCGCTGCTAGCTACCCAACTGCAATCAAACATTTGACGAATATTGTATGTCTATCTTAAAATGAAGTTTAGTCCACGCGTGCTTGTCTACATGTCGAACCCATGTCGCTGTGAGTACAGAGCAGTGAGCTTTGAGACTTATGTGTATGTGTGTGTGAGTGCACATGTGCATGTATTATAAACTTTCGTTTCGTGCACAAGCCAAATTGAATTTGTTTTGTTGAGACATGCACCTTGTGGGAATAGTTATTTTGCACCTGCTAGCACAGATGGCTGGATAGCCTTGGGCTGGGCATATCTGCAGCTGAAAATACCGACCTTGAGTGCAGTGCAGCAGATGTTGCAGACTCCACATGCCATCTCGGGCCGGCCAGATACCGGTGTTGTGTCAGTGTAGCCGCAGCATGCAGATGCCTGGGGTGCTCTGCAAGAACTGTTCATTCAAGGACTGTTCATATGAACTACACTAAGGCTTGTCTACAACCGGCATGGTGTTATAGCATGGAGTTCAATACCTGTAGCTCGCGTCTGTACTGAATGTGTCGTTACACTCTTTTATATTATATTATTTAATGCACCAGCCAATCGGAGTGCCATGGAAATAATTGTTCCTGCCTATAGCATATATTTTCTTCTCTTTCCTGACATCGCCTTTCCTGTCTATAAGATAGAAATTTTAAAAACAACAGCATTAGCAGCTGCAAATTTAAACGAAACACGTTCAGCATGTTGAAATACGTGAACAAATCCACTTCATTTTCTCGAAGCAGCTTGGTAAAAAAAAAAAATTAAGATTGTAAACATTAGTAAGTTACATCTTTTTCCTTCGGCATGCACGTGCATGTGATTAAACATGCGATGTTTTAATATGCAAGTTATGCACGGTGTCCAAGGTCGCACAGCAGCTGTTATCATTACACGCTCTCAGAACTGTGCCACCCTGCCTACACCCACCCTTCACCTGGCTGTAGCCAGCATACTACACTCGTATGCTCCCAACTGCCTTTGTGATAAAACCACGCTCGGCCTCCGTGTCCAGGGCACGGACTGCAGCAGTGGCTGTCTCTCTTTCTGCAATGTAGATGGATGCTGTGGGCATAACCACAGAACGCAGGAAGCTTCTAACGACGCTGATAACAGTACGCAGAAAGATGGCAAACCACAGACGCTTGGTCTTATATACTGTTCGGGCCTCCCTTCCCCCCGCGTTCTTGATTTGACTCGATCGAGATTAGTCTTCAGCAGAGCTTTCATGAGTTAATATCGTATTTCGCACTGGACCATTTCCCTTCCACGTCATCCTCCCCATTCCGAACTATTTCGTCTCAGGCATGTGGCGGTTTTATTGGATGTTGAGATATAGGAGGGAGGAGGGGAGAAAATCAACTGCATTATACTATGTGGCGGCGAAATGATACATTGGTGAATAATACAAATTGATGGCTGATTGATACATAGGGAAATAGTTCGGCTCATAGATGCTGTAATTTTATTGGTCGAGTGGTCTGGGGGAGGTGGGAAGGGAAGAGGGACGACCAATGAGGAGTTTGGGGAAAGGGTAAAATGCTGTTTCTGCTCAAGAGGGCAGCTGTTGTTTTTTTTCACTTTGAAGGATTGGTGTGGTGGGATGATGGGGGAGTGGAATCGCTGGGGGTGGTGGGGTGAAGTTGGTAACGAGGGAGGGTGTGAGGGTTGACGAGGGGAGAGTTGGGAGTCCCTCCGTCCTGTAACAGGAGCTACTACATCAGCGTAACAGTAAGACACTGAGTCGCTGCTAAGCATGAGTGGTGTCGTTACGACAGCATAACTTAAAGAGCTGACTGCGACCTTGATAGGTATGTGCATCGCGTACTCAGCGCAACACTACGCTTGTCGAAGCGATAACCACCTGACCCGGTCTCTGCGCGTGCAGTGCTTCGTTATTGACACTGTAGAGACGGCTCTTGACTGAAGGCGACCACCGCTCGTAGTGGATAACTCACGACTGACACCCGGCCCTACTGCGCCATGGCAGCTGCTCTCGTCAGTGCGTGCTCGCACGTGCGTACTGAGAGTCTTCGAACACTCAGTTTACAGTCTGCTAAAACATTCACTTTTCTACAATCGCAGCGACGACATACTCTTCATTTGTTTTTTCTAAGAAACAATTATAAATCCAAAGTGGTAGGCTGGAATTATTTAAATTTTTTTTTTTGGCTACAGGTGTTTGTGAGGGAGGAGAGGTATCAATACATTCCCGATGCACTATCTATCAAAGTGGCAAGCCAATATACTTAAAAAACAATTATAAAATGTTTTTTTAAAAATAGAATTATGATCTGCAATGACACACCAAACCGATATAATAAGTAAAAATCTAAAGTGGCAGGCCAATACTTTATAATTTTTTATTAAAAATTTTTCTTAGTTAAAAATCATTTCTATGTTTATGGGTTGTTGGAATGGCCGGCCGTGGTTTGCAACGGGCTAGGGGGGGGGAGGGGGATATGAACAAGGTCGCCGGCCACGGCTGTGACGTCAACAAAGATGGCGGACTGCACCGACCAACATGGCCGCCGGCCGTGCCTACCAAGATGGCGGACGGATCCTGGCTTCTAATGCATGATGCATGTCCCCGACTCGTCATAAGCCTGCTACTATTGGTCATCAATTATTTCAGTTTCACGGCGAGCAAATGTTAGCGATATATTTACGTCGGCTGCCCTGGGGCCTTCGAGGGCCGACAGGGTCTGGTGGCAAGAAAGTTAATTAAATAATCCCCCCCC
>NQII01005729.1:37388-56630 GCA_002778355.1 Clitarchus hookeri | reverse complement strand
GGGAGCCGTGTCACGCTTGCCAGCTCTTCCCCGTGTTTACGGCTGATTTCCACGCCAGCGAATTAACATTTTGACGAGGTAATTCCATCATCGTCACGCGAACATCGTCTCTCCGTAGTTCCTGCTGCGGGGTAATAAACCTGCCTCATTGCAACTTTCGATCTGGGAACTTCTATTTATACGAGTGCCATTATGCAGGTGATCGAATGGCCATTTGTATTGCGCTATCTTGGGTTCGGTCCTGACGTAAGAAGTGGTTGGCCAACGTCTACTGCCGAGCTTCATTTGACCATATTTCATCATATTTGTACACTTGTTCGGAAATGTACCATCCCATTGTATTCGCGTATTGAGGAAGTACGACTATAAGCCATTCGCGGTTACTTCACACTTTTCTGAACCCCTGCTAAAGTTCTACTTCCATGATATCCCTCCGCCTCATACAAACAAAGCTTAACCTAATATAGTAAATTACACCAAGGGACAGCGCACCACGTTCGTGCGCACTCAGTGTAATAATATTTTGCAAAAGAAATATTACTTACTCGACATTACCGACAAGCCTATTCTCTCCTTTTAAATTTTTATTTATTGTAAATTAAATATTATAATTTATAGATAAAGTGTAAGTAAAAGTTCAATTTAACAAAAAATAAGTTACTTTTATGTTAACAAAAGTATAAAACGCTTGCATCATACATGGGGTGATTTTTCAAAAGGTTCAGTTTAAAAAAGTGTAAATATACAGCGAATAAACTATAATAATGTATTTTTTCTTACATCCATAAGGTAGCTTCCCTACATTTGTTCAGGAAAGATTCAAATGCTTACTGTTTATAGTAGAATTTCTATATTTGGAGACTGGTATAATGGTAGATTTCGCGTACTGTGTATAAAGTCAAAACTTTCATTACCGTTCTGGAGGTTTACTGAAAATTTTTGTTACAGTGTACAGCATGAGATGACTCCGAACGTAGGGACTGAGGATGAGGGGAGGGGGATCCAGTAAGGTGGTACGTAGCCAGCACTGATGAAAGGAGTTGCAATGTGGTGCATAGACATTTTTGTAGTAGTACTTGGTGCCACTATAGAAGGCATAGTATATAGAATTAGAACCCCCTTGATGCGTGGGGAACGGCGGTGGATGGCAGGTCGACCGCGCCACTTCCATACTCCGGGCGCCAAGGTCAACCACTGAAGGGTGTAATAGACATGACAAGCTACTTACGTGGTGTATGCATGTAATAAAAGAAAACAAAACGTAAAGATAATGTGGACCTACGACAGGAAGCCATAGGCAAAAATAAAACATAAGGAAAATCAGTCAAAACAAAGGATAACTTATACCACTGCATTTCCCAGAAAAGGTACAGTTGTAGGGGTGGAAAGTCACGCATGCATTGTTCAACCTATGGCTGGCCATGTTAAAGAAAAGTCATGATGTTAAAATTTCGCATTCTACCCCCCCCCCACGTAGATGATCTTGCACAAAAATTTCACATACTGAAATTTAGTTCTGAATTATCCGTTACTCGTAATTTGAAAACACCATAATATGGCCCTTCTTAGTATGTAACAACTTCCATGACTGGTCGTAATCTAAACTCCCTCCTGTGCTTTGTAAAGACTTAACTGAAGGAGATTCGCAAATGAGATCCACGTGTCGTTCTTTTGCAGACGTTCGTTCATAGAGTATGGATTGAGATACTAAGACAAGGATAAATATAATTTGTGTTTTAATTTGACTTAAGCTATTCAATTCTTCTGTGTTCGTAAATTAGCGAGAATGCTCAATATCAACATCAAAAGAAAACAAAAAAAAAATCCCTTCTTTAAATTTGTTTTAATGTAATTTATTTCATGATTTTTAACTTTACTGGCGAGCAAAAACAATCAGCTCAGAGAACACTGTTTCGTATTTGAACGTATTATAAGCGAAAATTAGAATAATTTATTAGATTTTTTAATATTTGTTTGAAAGTAGCATCAGAACTTCAAATGGTATTTCATGATTTGGATATCCCACAATATTCGTTCCGATGTCACGTCTACATATAGTCCATTCATTGTTAGTTACAGTTTTTCTGAAGCCCTGCTGTAGTTTTACTTTGAGGTTATTCCTCCATCTCATGCCAGCAAAGCTTAGTCAAGTATAGAAAATTACACCAAAGGGACAACGCACAACAATTGTGCGCACTCAATTTACTAATGTTTTGAATAAGATTTTCTCTTAAATTTTATACATATTAATTATAAAGAATTTGTAAAAATAATTAAATGTTGAATTTTACCAAAAATAAGATACTTTTATATTAAAAGAATTATAAAACGCTTGTGATACATGACATAATTAGGAAACGACGAAACAATTAATACATGGGGATGATTTTTGAAAGGTTTGATTCAAAAGTGTGAATCGCGAATGACTATAAAGAGAAAACAAGTGGTTGGTTACGTCGACGCGATTACGACATGCAACCTGTTATTCCTGCGGATGGTGGGTAGAGTATGGAAGGACGGACGAGGGGTGGAAGGAGGGATACAAAATATTGAAACACAAACAGTGTTTCCGTTTTTGTAACTTACGTTTTGTTTTTATTACATTTTACTATTTCCTTATCAAATACGACCTTTTTATTTTATCATAGAATATCTCAATGGAATGTAATAGGACACCAAAAAAATACCTGATGTCATTTTACAGCTCAGCCTGCCAAGCTTTAAAATGCACTAATTTTATTTGTAAATTGGTAATCAATTTCGGCTAAGATGCTTGACTTTCATATTTATGGTTCGAGTCGATTGTAATGTTCACCAGTGTGGTAATTTTCTTACACGCCGACCGTGTTTGTTACTGCAATAGCATGCTTGTTCTCACTTTTGGGAGCTGGTGAATACCGGGGACCTTCGTTGATGTGAACATCTCAGTCACTGAGACACTAAGAACCTCGTCCGTAACAAAAATTAAGGATTAATGTGTTTTATTTACACTTTAAGAAATACTCAGAATGTAAAACATCAACGGGTCACGAATTTTTCACATACCACTTTACAAGAAACTCCTCAACTGGCAAGCAAAAGTACAGTTATATTGATATGTATCCATAACTCAACTTCGATTGGGCTTATTAACACCCCCGCTTTGATGACGGGATCTCGGGGAGGTTTGTGAACCTAACTAAACTATTTCACACATAAGAATGTACACTCTTCTACAAAACGCATATACATCTAAAAACGGCCCAAAAATTAGTGCCTTACTCGGCATTCGAACCCGGAACCACGCGGTGTCAATGTGGCGTCTAAGCGACTTACATAAATGTCGAGAGAAGGCATTTTGTTTGCTATAGTATTTCCGTGTCTGCAATCTTCTTTGTCAAGTAACAGACCCCATGTCCATTGTTTGTTACAAAACAGAAAATATTGATAATAGTAGAATAAGAGCACAGGAAAAAATGTCTGTACTTGTTACAAGCAATATTTTGTAAGCTGGTTGCCAAAGAATTTCGTGTAACTTTGCAGCTGAAATATTGCACATTTACAAAATATTATTTTAGAAAATAGTTAATATTATTTATGTAGTTCAATGTTTATAATAAACTTCCTTCTTAAAATTCGAAATTAATTTTACACATTCCACTAAGGCTTCATGAAATTTACTCTAATTTATTTGTAGTATTACAAACATATTTTTGGCATCTAGTTTCCAAAGAATTCCTTGTACAAATACAATTTTTTTTTCAGTGTGGTTTCGCATCACGGGCGAGGTAATATAGTTTATGTTACTTACAAACCTTTGAAGCGGCAAGTGAAAGGCAGGACGGAGTCTTGCTAAGAATGTCTTTATGGCAGGAAAAGGGAACAGACAGAATGCCCTTAGCGATGTTCATTTATTTTTTGAACCAAGTATTCCGTAACATTTGATAATTTATGATACTTTCGTAGTTCCTGGTATTCATGGCGAACAACATTTACTCATTGAGTCTATCTATATAGAAAGAGAGAATTCAGTTTATTGATTTTCTCGTAAACGTGACAATTAATTAAGTTATAAATTAAAACGAGACTTCCTTTAATTTCTGGCTTTATAAATGTAATCGATATAAAAATAATCAAGCATAAAATTTTTAAGTTTCCCCAAGTAAGTGTTTTTTACGACGTAATACTGAATGGTTTTTTTTCTGAGACGATTATGTGAAAATTGTAATTTAACGTGTCTTTAACACTTAACACACACAAATTTTCTTATTAAATGTATCCATTTTCTTATTGCTCATGAATGACTTTACAAACCGCGTAACATATTTCCATGTTTACGTTGTACTTATTGAGTGTTAATTAAAGTTCAGAGAAAATTCACGAATGTAACACCTGGTATTGTTATACATAAGCACGTAATGGGAGTAAAATTCACGAATGTAACACCTGGTATTGTTATACATAAGCACGTAATGGGAGTAAAATTCACGAATGTAACACCTGGTATTGTTATACATAAGCACGTAATGGGAGTAAAATTCACGAATGTAACACCTGGTATTGTTATACATAAGCACGTAATGGGAGTAAAATTCACGAATGTAACACCTGGTATTGTTATACATAAGCACGTAATGGGAGTAAAATTCACGAATGTAACACCTGGTATTGTTATACATAAGCACGTAATGGGAGTAAAATTCACGAATGTAACACCTGGTATTGTTATACATAAGCACGTAATGGGAGTAAAATTCACGAATGTAACACCTGGTATTGTTATACATAAGCACGTAATGGGAGTAAAATTCACGAATGTAACACCTGGTATTGTTATACATAAGCACGTAATGGGAGTTGAAATGAAAACATCTTGTACCGCGCTGTCTGAAAGCACTGTAGGTTCCTCGGATTGATTCCTGATGTTATTAATTTTTCAGTTTCATTGAATTTTTTGCATGTCATAATTTTTTTTAAAATAGAACTTTGCAAAAACCACAAATATGAAAGCTAATCGAAATATGTGGTATGATGTTTGAGTCTAGCAATAAATAATATGAATGTGTGCATAAAAAGGCTGGTTTGCTTTAAAAATAATTACTTTCACTTTCGTACTAGCTATACATTTGGAAATAAATCTGTTATTTTAACGTGCCATCCTGAGGATTTTTCTTGAGGTTTGCTTCATTTTAATACTTAACGTGCTGGGAGTTGGACTGAGCCAATCACAGTGGAGCTCGTGTGTTTTGTAATGGGCGGAGAAACTGAATGATAAGCAGACAGGAACTCCGTCAAAATTTCGCTGGAATGTTAATTGAAATCGAACGGGTTCAAACCCTCGGCATATCGAATGCAAGTCAGGCGTGTTGCCAGATGATCCTACAAGCTTGGACACCGTTCCAGACTGACGAAAACCTGGTCCCGAAATACATTTCGAAACGAGTGAATGATTTTCACGGCGCTGTTGTTATCAGCCCATTCAGACCGAGTGTACGCAATGTGTGCATCACGGCATAAGAAAGGTTAATTTTAGCCAGTACTGTACATACACTGCGAGGTTTAATGTCCAGTTATATTCTCTGCGGGGAACTCGCTCGTAAATCGGGTTACTGGTCTAGGTTAGGGCGTTAGTCATTGAAAAATTCATTATTTTATATCTGTACGAAGTGTTCAACTTGTAGACATGACCTAGGTTTACTATTTCCTCGCATAAAGAAATTTAGACGGCATATTATTTACACAATGGCCTGTCAAAATTACAATTTTACTGTTCGTCCAGTACAGATAATAAAAGTTAACTCACCAAAATAAGATAATTCAAATTGAAATGAGATACCACGGGTTACTTCAAAGAATCTTTAAAGTCACGCTATGAAATGTTTTAGTAATATTTAAAAGCTGCTGAAAATAAGAAAATTATTGTATATTTTTTATTTCTTAGTGATCTATGATTTTTCTAAAATAAGTTTTGCTAATTATACCTTAAAACGAATTAAGACATGCAATTTCAGTGACCCTTGTTGAATTATCTGTAAATTATTTGCTAAGCGCATGGCCCTGAATTGGCGTGCAGTGCTTTCCTTCGTACAGCTGGAACTATGTGATTTGAAGCGGCGACCCTGATATTTTATTGGCGGAAAGTCTGTAGCAAAGATCAGTGCATACCCCTCGATTAATTTGTCATGTTTCTGACATGTATATTTTGAGACACAGCAATGTGAAAAGGCCATTCTTAGCTATGTCGAAGGTCTCGGAAATAGCGCGTGCGTGGTGTCTTGAAAGCAACAGCCGTGCCTGGTCTCAGATGTAATTTATTTCCGTAGATCAATTAATTGGGCACACATTTAATGGTTTCGTAAAAAATCGAGGATTTAAAACACATTGCAACGCAGTTCAGCTTGTTATGTTGGAGGGCCCCTTAAGATTGATTCATATCACTATAGCCGGACACAAAGAATACAGTATAAAATATTTTGTGTAATTTTACACAAATGTATATGGCAGCAAAATATCCTCCGTAGTAAGTGTATTTTTACAAATACTAATATAATGCAAATAATTTTTTAACCTGCGTCCAAATAAATTTATCCTAAAATTAAATAAATTTATCCTAAAATTATAGATTTGGGCGGCTCTTAACATCGAGGTCTTGAGAGCCGATGAGGATGAAGTAAGGTGAGTGTGGAGCAGAGCAACGCTGGAATGAAAGGGCGGTGGAAACGGGAGATCCCAGAGAAAACCCGCCGACGAGCGGCATCGTCCGGCACGATTCCTACTTGCGAAAATCCGGAGTGAACCGGCCGGGGATTGAGCCCGGTTCACCTTGGGAGGCGAGCAGTCTAACCACTCAGCCACCGTGGCGTCCCCATAAATTAGTAAAATAGCATGTATACTGTATTACTAATTTTACATGGAATGTATATAATATCTATACCCAAACTGCAAGTATATTCCATCAGCGGGAGTAAAGTTTCTGTTTAAACATACATATAAAGTTCTGAATAGTTCTACTCCCTTTCTCTAGATGAAGTTGTATACAAGCGCTATTTTTTTTTCGTAAATAGCACATAAAACATGTTGAATCACCGAACATTGGTATTACTTGAAGTATGGCTAATTTTGCACATTTTCCAGATCGTACAATTCCAAGTCCTATGTTTTAAACTAAAGCTTGTAGTTTTATTTGAATTCCTATTGTAAAATTACAAAATACTTTATTAGTTTTTGCAAACTTCACATACAAATGTAAAATTACATAAAATGTGTACGTGTAACTCTACACTTACAGATGGTCCAGAATGTAATGCAAGTTTACACATACACAGTGATTGTGAAATTACATAATGGAAAATGTACAACTACACTGGCACTGAATGTTTGTACAACGGTATGTACAAATAAATATGCACAATTTAATACTTAAGTACAGGTAATGTGTGTATTTTTACTCATACTTCAAAATATGTAAGTTAACAGCAACATGATATTTATAAAGCCATACATTAATGTATTTTGACCAAATTCTTGTAGCATTCTCTGGATTCATAAGGAAATTTACGTAAGATTATAAGTTGTTAATTTTACAAATTACGCATGAACAAATGTAAAATTACCAAAAATTTGTTTGTGTAAATTTTCATAAAATGTTTACAGCGTACAATTTTTTGGTTGTGTCAACAAAACAAGTGTTGTGTCGACTAAAGTACATAGCGTATACCATAACATTTATTGTATACAACACCAAAACCCCAAATAAAAATGGATTTGGAAGGGATAAGTTTTCCTGATAAATATGCATCATTATATCGCACCCCCAGTAAAATAGCGCGTTAAGCCAAATTATTGGCTTTTTTTTATTTCATGACCTTCACATGTGTGTGAAACCCACACTGTCACATTAAAGTAATATTGTAAACTTTTAATATATAAATAGCAATTATTGCATACTATTTATTAACTTCATACACTTTACGTGCTTTTCTCTAACAACTGCGGTGTTCTACTAACGACAGTATTTTTGTTAATAGGTTTCGATATGCAACACTTTCAGCTGCCGGAGTCACGGAGCTGAGCGGTTAGACTGCTCGCCTCGCAACAAGGCGAACTGGGTTCAATCCCCGGCCAGTTCACTCCGGATTTTCGCAAGTGGGAATAGTGCCGGACGATGCCGCTGGTCGGCGGGTTTTCTCGGGGATCTCCCGTTTCTCCTCCCCTTCATTCCGGCGCTGCTCCATACTAACCTCGCTTCAACCTCATCGGCTCTCATGATCTCGATGTTAAGAGCTCCCCAAATTTCTTCACTCACTATGAGCTGCCCGGAACTACCGCTTGGCGGGCGGAGCTGGCTTTTCCCACCCCTGCGAAGGGAAGTGGGGCGTGACACCCCTGGCCGAGCCGGCAACACGCACGGCAGTATACGTGACACACTCAAGCTGGGCCTGGGTTGGACATCTGTGATGAAGGGGAGACTCGGAAGAAACGGAATTAACGAAGAAATTAAAGGGATAGATTCTAACGCAGGACTCTTTCCTCCACCCGCTGTAACCGATATTTTTTCCTCGCCAACAGAAAGGATAAGGTGGCGAAAAGAAAAATAATATATGTTTGGGAGTTTTTGAAAAGAGAAGTTGCGTAACATATAATGCTATTTACGTGGGGACCAAATTACAGGATTTTATTGCGAGTTTTTAAATTCTGTTTGACAAACATTTAAAGAGTCGTAATTTTTACGTTTACATCTTTATCACGCTTTTTCCACGAGGCGATTAGTGGCTACATCATTATAGATGGGTATTTAATTTGTAATCGCCTCGGTTGTATCTCCAGTCTAAACACTGTTTACAGTTTTTCGAAGTTTAATTCTGATTTCAGTATTGTTCCAACCACCTACGTGGTTAACGGGTTTACACTGAATGCTTCTGTTTATTTTTTCACCTCTTGTATTATTCCACTAGTATTTACCGTGGTCGCATTTGTGTCGTACATTCTTTAATCTGAACAGTAAAAAAAATGTATTCAACATCTTCTTAGTTCAGGAGTTTGGTTCGAAAGAAATACAAAACCCAGCCTGAACGTGGAAACACAGGTGCAATCAACGGCCCAGGTCATGTTATAAGTGAATAAATGCTGTCCACGGCAAAATGAGCACTTTTGAAATCGACGTTTGAAAACTGTCACTGCCCCTACCTGTGTATAATTTAACGGGCACTTTGACTAGCATATGCCCAGTAAAGTTGGTAACGACGGAGGGAAAGTAGTTCCATGTCTTAAGGCCCCCGTCTACCTGGAACTTTTTCCCACGTGTAGGCCGAGAAGCGCGGGAGCGATAAGGGCGACACTGCCCCGCGCATCAAGTAAGCCATCGCCGCTAAGCGCAAGGCTCTGAACTGGCGTGCAGTGTTCTCGTCGTGCTGCGTGTACCTATGGGACTTTCAGCGGTGACCATATTATTTTATTAGTGGGAAGTCTTTAGGAAGGTTCAGTGCAGGCCCCTATAGTAGTTTTGTATGTATCTGATGCGTGCATTTTGAGCTACAGCGCCTTGGAAAGGCCGTTTTTAACGGTTTTGGAGTACTCTGAATTAATGTTTCTAACGTACGTGATATTTTGAAAGTACTTAACAGCTCTCGTCTGAAGTGTGTGTTCTTTTCGTAGATCAGTACGTTGTCGCACGCTTAACAGTTTCGTTGAAAAACGTGTATTTGGAACACTCTGCAACGCAGTTCAAGCGCCAGGTAGACGGGCGCCTTAATGTCGAATTTAAAGTATTGGGTAAACATTTGTGAATATCGAAATCATTTCCTTCATTTTGTGGTTTTTTTTCATGTGTTTGAGTGTAATGGCAGGGTTTTCAAAAGTGCCCAGTTTGCCGTGAACAGCATACACCAACATTCGTCGCGTTGTCGTGGAAAGCTTGTGTTCGCTGGACGGCGGCCACTGACGCCGCCAATAACGGCCAATCAGTATTTGGAATCAACCACTGCGCAGTGAGCGTATTTCCGTTCAACACCAGCGTTGCTACAGATGACACAGTCCAGCTGTTAGCAATATAAATAATCAAATGACGGTAATTCTTATTTTAAAGCGTACAAATCAACAACATTGTTTAAGAAGCCATTAATTTAATCAACACTTTTTAAAAATAAATGCTGCAATAGGCTATTCGCTGTTAATTGAGCATATTTGGAAGCCCTGCTTAAGATATGCTTTCCTCCTCGTTTAATATCCTTCGTGTATATGTGAAGTACACACTAACATTGGAACAAATGCCTTTTTCCATGCCTCAGTCAAGTCAAAATGTGAAATCGCTAGGAACCTAAATGTGTTACTTGTGTGCCAATTCATACTCTAATCTGTAGAAAAAAAATCCAATTTGATTTGCTACACATTTTAATATTAAAACTCCTTAGACGTCAAGGATTAAAACTATTTTACATAACTCGCTGCCAACTTAACTGGGATTATTCATCAGTGTGTATGGTGGCAGATATGCAATTAACTGGCAGTGTTTTTTTTTTCAATGTTTTTTTTTCTAAAGTGCTTATTTTACCGTAAATAACCCGTGTGTATGTGTGTGTATATATATATATATAAATATATACACACACACACACATACACAGGATGATTCACAGCACTCTTATCACCCCTTATTCTCGGAAATAACCCGACATCAGAGGTTCGCGAAAAAATTGTGATAACTACAGCCTATATGAATCATAAATAGGTAGAAATTCCATTCCCCCGAACATACCGTGGGTAGGGGTACGGAGGGCGAGGTTTGAAATTGCGAATAGGAACAAGGGTCGTGTATGGTATCGTTGGATAGATCATCGGAAAGGAAAGAACATTTACAAAGACAGTTGTTTTCTGACGTGTATAGTTTACGCACAATACAATAAATAATGTTAGCATATGGTTTGTGACGTGCGTAGTTTACGCACAATCAAATGGAACGAAAACTATCTTTATTCATACTACAATCAAATGGAATTCAAAGAAACGTGTCGTTTTTATGGCGTGCACACCTAGTTTACGAACAATCAAAAGGACGTCGGGTGTACTGGAAATACCGGTATGGCGTGAGAGAACTGCTGTGAAATGGGAACTGGGAACACTCATTCGTACACATCACTCTTCATAAGTGTTCCAAATGTCGACCATTCTGTACCAGACACGACTCTGCTCTTCTTACGTTCGCGGTTGCTTGGTGTACCTCAGCACAGCGGAGAGATCCACATGCTGCTCTGATTCTGCCTTTCATGTCTTCCCTCGTTGTTGGACGCACGCAGTAGACGATGTCTTTAATTCCCTTCCACAAAAAGAAGTTATTTGGGGACAAGTCTGGAGAACGTGGTGGCCAATCTACATGACCCATTTTTCTAATCCACCGTCTGGGGAATAACATGTCAGCAACTAGCTGAGCTCTGAGTGAAAAGTAAGCAGGACAGCGATCCTGTTGAAGCCACGGTGTTAATCTCAAGGTGAGAGGGACATCTTCCACCAGCTGATACAAAATATTCTCTAGGCAGTCTGCATACGCTGCACCATTCAAGTACCCTTAAAAAAAAATGTGGTCCTATGCCACGATGTCTGAGAAGGCCACACCAAGTATTAAGGCTTCACACATACTGGTTATACACTTGATGGAGCCAATTTAGGTTGACTGTAGACCAGTAATGGGCAGTATGTATTAACGTCACCATTACTCTTGAATGTGTCCTCATCAGTGCACAAAATTGTGCTATGGAAAGCACGGTCCTTGCTCAAGTACCAGTTGCAGAAATCAATGCGCTTAAGAAAGTCATTATTCCCAAGTTCTTGGTGCAGCAGTACATGGTACGGACGTAAAGGATCAATTATCAGCGACGATTATCCACACTGTACTTTGAGACAATCCTGAGTCGCGGGCAATCCTCCGTGTAGAATCATGAGGATTAACGTCCATATGGCAGCAAGTACATCAACAGCCCTCTCATCTCTCGCAGGTCATCTGATGCGACGACGTTTGTTGCGTGTCGGTTGCACTAGCCCGGTTGTGCGCACGCGACATGCAAGACGCAGGAAGACATTGTACGAGTGATGGATGCGCTGTGGGTATCTCTCTACGTACAGAGGGGCAGCATCCCTGCAGTTCTGACAACATTCTGCTTGTATCATCAGCATGTCAAATGCTTCTTCGTTTGTGAACGGCATTCCATTCAGAAAGCAACACCACAGACAGACAAAACCTGACAATTAAACAACACGCGATTAATGGTTGCAATGTAAAACGAATGACTGTCCGAATGAACGACTTTTCGATTGTCAGTTAACTTGCATGCAAAGCCTCCAGTTCCTGTAAGTGGTGGATGGCTTATCTGCTTGCTGCTTAGTGCTGTCGTATTCTCCGCGTTTTTTCGTAAACAGTCTAATAATAACAGTTAAGTGTTGGTTGTCCGTAAACTATGCACGTCAGATACACAATGGGCGCCATTATTGCCGGTTGGAGTGTGAGACGCGCTTTGATACTAGCAGTGACCTGTGTGCCTTACTGCGTGGACTTGTGTTGTTTCCGAGAAAAGGTGGTGATACAGGTGTTGTGAATCACTCTGTACGTACGTACACACTTTTCGTTTTCCCCTAGCCAGCGTTACTGTTAAAATGTGCGTGTGCTCTTACGGTCAAGGATTGAGGCAAACTTTTCAAAATCAACCGCAAAACTTCAAATATAATGGTAAAAGANGCGCTTTCATACTAGCAGTGACCTGTGTGCCTTACTGCGTGGACTTGTGTTGTTTCCGAGAAAAGGTGGTGATACATGTACGTACGTACACACTTTTCGTTTTCCCCTAGCCAGCGTTACTGTTAAAATGTGTGTGTGCTCTTACGGTCAAGGATTGAGGCAAACTTTTCAAAATCAACCGCAAAACTTCAAATATAATGGTAAAAGANTGTGTGCTCTTACGGTCAAGGATTGAGGCAAACTTTTCAAAATCAACCGCAAAACTTCAAATATAATGGTAAAAGAAAGGAAATACTTATGCGATGGCTCTGTTGTGTTACTTAGTTTCTGAAAAGCAAAGTTAAGTATTGATAGGTGGTGGTGCATTGCGTCGCTTCCTTGCCCCGTCCCACTGGAGCGAGGAAACACTGTCCCAAGGTCACAGTGGTTATGCAACAAGGGTGGCAAGTTACAAATGCAAGCATCTGCATGTCGCTGCGATAACGCTTCTATCTCGCGCGCCCTTCACCTTCGGCAGATTGCATTTCCGCGTTTATCTGAAGAATTTTCTAGTCGTTTACTGCCCTAGTTTCTCTCATCGTGACTCGGAGTGTGTCGAACCTTCCAGATCAAGGCCAGCGATAGTATAAAAGTGCGATGGGCCTCCGAGCCTGGAGTTTTAATGAGAGTCGCGAGTCTGGGCGATTGTGCGACGACGAGCCAGAAGAGCAACGAGTAGCACTGGAAGTGACCAGCGGGCTCAGAGCAGTGAAGACGCGACTGGCAAGCGTCCAGCCTGGATGGGGCTGGATGCGTGAGTGAAAGAAATTACAAATGATGGCAACAAACAAACTGAACGTGTATTAATGATGAGTATGAGTTAATGATCTATAACCAAACAGAGACATTAAGTAAGGCATTAATTATTGTTGAAATAGACATTAGTTATTGCGCTGATAAAAAAATTAAAATTGTAATAGTGAAGGTATATAATTTAATGCTGTAAATAATAGCTGTATTAATAAATAAAAAATCAAATTTATTTTAATAATTTTTTTATGACCTCCATCCGTCACGAACTCAGATATCCCCTCATGCGTCATGGAACAGTATGAATAGTCTCCTACTATTTTACAGGGAAATTAAAGCCGCAGTTTCTGTCATTTCTATCACATATCGCGTGATAACCTTGAATATTTAATTTATCCTACAGTCACAAAAACGGCTACTTTAGAAGACTAGAGAGAAGCATTCCAGTGGAAGAATAGTTTGCTGTCTTCTTGTGATCCGTGCCTAAAGAATGTACTTTTGTTAGATTAGCACAATTCTTCAGGAATCTTTACACATTACGTTTTTGTAACACGCGAAGGCATTTACCAAATTGAGTGATCACGTTAAGGTTTGTATGAACTGGTTAACCCAACTCATAAATTTTGTCAATCTTATATACAGAAAGATCGGAAATTAACGCCCAAACTGCGGGAGGTGATTCCTTATGAAAAATAAAGTCGAAAATATAAAGGGCACCATATACTCGAACATAAACGGAATATTACAGGAGATTTGAGCCTATGAAAATTGGGTTTTGAAAGCGTATTTTTGCTGAATGCCTTGTTCAACGCCTACAAAGTCCAGAGCAAAAATGTGACTTATGCTTCCCATGTTGCAGGGACATATGCATTCTAAAATTAATTGAGTGTTACATTGTTGCGTGGGAAAACTGGAATGAAGTATTTGAAAATTGTGCTACAGTGAGTTATGATTGGCCATTTGTTCGTCAATAGTTTGTAGTATTTTTTTTGCAGCTGAGAAATACTGGCATCAAATATTACGCCGCGCTGGGAAATAGTTTGCTGTAAAATACAGTGTTCATTGGACTTAACGTAGTAGTACGGTACTTTGTATTATTTTGGTTTCTAGAANTAGTTTGCTGTAAAATACAGTGTTCATTGGACTTAACGTAGTAGTACGGTACTTTGTATTATTTTGGTTTCTAGAACTTTTTGTGTAGAGGTAACACATTATTGTCCAGCTCTTAACGATATATATATACATAGATAGAGAGAGATAGAAATAGAGAGAGCGAGAGAGAGAGAGAGATAGAGAGAGATGGAACAGTGGTAAGACATTGGATTCGCATGTGGGAGGTAGTATGGTCCATTCAAGATAACTTCCAACTTTTCTGAATCCCTGCTATAGTTCTACTTTCAGGCTATTCCTCCGCCTTATGCAATCAAAGCTTAATCAATCCTATAAAATTAAACTAAATGAACAACGCGCCGCATTCGTGCGCACTCAGTTCAATAATACTTTGCATGAAAACTATTTATTACTAGTCATTACCAACACACTGGTTTCCTCCCTGTTTTTATTCATATTAACAAACATTAAATTTAGTTTATAGATAAAATATACGTAACAGTTCAATTTAACCAAAGACAAAATATTTTTTTGTTAACAGAAGTATAAAACTCTTGTGACACCTGCCATATTCAGGAAACAACCAAACACGTCATAAATGGGTTGTTTTTTCAAAGACTTGATTTTCAAATGCGAAGAAACCGCGAATAGACTATAGATTTTACTATCAATCCAGTTATATTGATTGCGCTTTTCTGGAATAGCGCTAGGAAAATACCAGGCTATGAACATACACTAGGAAATCTTTTGCAAATTTACTACATGAAGCATGAATGGTAAAGAATTGTTTCCCCATACATTCACGGCAACTTTGCTAAATATGTGCAGAAAAGGGTAGAATGCGCGGGTAGGACATAACGTCTCGTCGACAGCGAGGTCAGTAGAGAAGGAGCAAGTTGCATAGAGAAGCAGGAATGGGGAAGGAATAGGCAATTGCCTGCAGTAAGAAACCAGCCTGACTTTCGCCTGCAGTGATTTCGGGAAGCCAAGGGAGGCCAAAATAAGGATAGTTGGACGAGGATTCGAACCCAGGTCCTCCCGCATACGAGTGCAAAGGTTTACCAATGCGCCACCCCGCTCGCTCTCTGACGCGTAGTGAATATTTAAACTCTTAAAAGTAGTTTTTCTATATTTGCAGCCTGACATATGGCAATTTTTTAATTAGGATTATATGTTAAAAACTTTCATTACAGTTTCAGAAGTTTACTGAAAAAAGTTTTACAGTAATTCCCTATTGNTTAGGATTATATGTTAAAAACTTTCATTACAGTTTCAGAAGTTTACTGAAAAAAGTTTTACAGTAATTCCCTATTGCTGATTCTCTTAAGACCACGTGTCAAAGAGTGTTAGTTATAAAATTAAAAAAAAATCGTTTCCGCTTGATATTAATGTATAAAGGCATTCAAAACATGAAGGAAATACAAATAATTGATAATTGATCACTGAAGTTGCATCGTTGGAGTGCTAAAACATTCAAGGTCATATAGAAATAAAATAGCTATTTTTCAGAGCTCGAATCCTTTCCAAGTCAACAAAAATGGCCACTGCAGGTCGTTTTAGGTACTAAAGTATTTCTAGTATTCGAAAATACGACTCCGCGTGTTTTTGATTATGGACTAATCTCTTTCAAACAAACTAAAGACGCTGCAAAATATGGAGAGTCATTATATCGTCTTTGGAATCCTGCCAGCCTTGTTCAGGGCACTGAGATAATCAACGATCTTGAAACTGGAAAATGCTGTTATTGTTACCTTGTACTCACACAGTTTTTATCAGAAAAGTCTATTTTATGAATTTCCTTATTTTTCGGCTGGAGCCCTTGAAGCATTGCTTGGTGGTGGCTTAAACCCTCTTTAGCCCTTTATAATCTGTAAAATCCACGCAAAACTGGTGAAAAACGGCACGATTTAAAGTCCTTGCACTATTGTCGTATCAGCATACATTATAAAGATACGCGTCTATGCCTTTGGAATTTACAGGTCTAAGCAAATAAGATTTTTTTTGTAAGAATATCATGCACAAAGTACTAGAAAACAATTTTGCATTAAAAAGATTTATGAATTTATTTTTTTGTATGAGGTGGATCGTACCACAAAGAAGAGCAGAACAAATAACGTGGGTCAGTTATATGGTCAGAAACGAATCCAGTCAGACACAGCGAATCGTAGTTGATANAGAGCAGAACAAATAACGTGGGTCAGTTATATGGTCAGAAACGAATCCAGTCAGACACAGCGAATCGTAGTTGATAGTGCCCAATTTGCACGATATTTGGATTTCCATCAGCCCATGACAGGCTGTTGAAGGTGTTCCTTTGGAAATAGCTTCATCTGTAAAAAGACTTGGTGCTAGGCAGTAGCCGTACTTACGACACTTTTGCAACATCAATTTGCAGATTGTCAAGTGTATTGAACATTCTGCTGTTTACCAGAGTGGAAGACACGTTCGTGNAGAGCAGAACAAATAACGTGGGTCAGTTATATGGTCAGAAACGAATCCAGTCAGACACAGCGAATCGTAGTTGATAATGCCCAATTTGCACGATATTTGGATTTCCATCAGCCCATGACAGGCTGTTGAAGGTGTTCCTTTGGAAATAGCTTCATCTGTAAAAAGACTTGGTGCTAGGCAGTAGCCGTACTTACGACACTTTGCAACATCAATTTGCAGATTGTCAAGTGTATTGAACATTCTGCTGTTTACCAGAGTGGAAGACACGTTCGTGNCTTTGCAACATCAATTTGCAGATTGTCAAGTGTATTGAACATTCTGCTGTTTACCAGAGTGGAAGACACGTTCGTGAAGAACCATTCACGCATGCTATAAGTACAACACGCAATTTGCGTCCAGTGATTCGTTGTGATAATTGTTGGACTAACTGCTACCTGCTAAAACATTGTTACTCCACATCTAGGTAGAGCGTGTGCACTCATTTTCTTGTTCCCGTATCTCGTTTCGTCACTATAAGGATTACTATGTGCCGCAATCGCTGTTCCGATCGCGTATGCATGCAATTTAGTTGATAGTACCTGCAAGGGCACTGCCTAAAGTAGTAGTTGTATTATTATCTGACATCTCAACGCGTTTCCCTATAGCGAACTCCAATTCTGTCAGGTGCAAGAAACTGTATCAGCAGTATTGTGTAAAATAGGATGATCTAAGTATATGGTGTCAATACCAGTTCATAAGCTCGTTTCTGCGTACCTGGCCTTGCGCATCACCATCGCTATTTTCAGCTGATGGGTGACACCTCTAACTATTGATTCCTTATACGAAAATATTTCATTACCACCGACTTATTCCCTTAAGCACTGAATCATCTTTTCATGTATGTAGTTATAGTTTGAAGTATCGTTGACAGCAAGGTCATTAGAGCCGGGGCAGGTTGCTCAGATCAGAAAGAACCAGGAAAGAATCGGCCGTCGCCTGTATTAAGGAACCTTCCCATCATTCACCTGAAGTGATCTCGGAAAACCATGCAAAANGAAAGAATCGGCCGTCGCCTGTATTAAGGAACCTTCCCATCATTCACCTGAAGTGATCTCGGAAAACCATGCAAAACCGAAATCAGAGTGGCTGGACAGACTCCGACTCCTTCAGACACGTTAAAAGCCGTTGACGCCTCTATTTCAGGAGCCACGTGTCCGTCCATAGAGGCAGTGAACAAAGCAGCAGACATCTATAGCCTTCAGGAGCGACGTGACTTTGCATAGCGGCTGATGGCAGGGCAGCAGACGGNGACAAAGCAGCAGACATCTATAGCCTTCAGGAGCGACGTGACTTTGCATAGCGGCTGATGGCAGGGCAGCAGACGGGACAGGTAGCAGTGTGTGCTTTAGAAGACAGAGGAACGGCGGAGCCAGTCAGCGGCGCGCAACGCAGGGCGACATTGCGGTATGCAAAGTAAGTGCGGTGGGGGCGGTGCCTCCGAGGACGCAGCGAGTGCCTTCGACCTCTGTTTCTCAGGCGGGCCTACGTAATGACACGGCGGCAGCGCGCCGCGTCGCCGACCACAATAATACGGCGCTTCCGGCGGCCCGCCAGGGGTTGCGTGTGGGTGCTCNAAAGTAAGTGCGGTGGGGGCGGTGCCTCCGAGGACGCAGCGAGTGCCTTCGACCTCTGTTTCTCAGGCGGGCCTACGTAATGACACGGCGGCAGCGCGCCGCGTCGCCGACCACAATAATACGGCGCTTCCGGCGGCCCGCCAGGGGTTGCGTGTGGGTGCTCCTGGGGCTGGCTCCAACCCTCCCGTTCCACTCTTCCTCAGGCGAATCCCTTTTAGCCACGCTGAGGTCTTTCGGCGACATACGACCTGTTACAAAGCCACATTAAGACCTGTTACAAAGCCACATTAAGACCTGTTACAAAGCCACATTAAGACCTGTTACAAAGCCACATTAAGACCTGTTACAAAGCCACATTAAGACGTTGGAGACAATTTTCTATTTATAGATATTTTTGTCTTATTCATTATTAGTTTTATATTTTAGTCCATTACTTTATGACACAGCAAAACACGACTGAGTTACTGGAGAACACGGCTGAGTTACTGGAGAACACGGCTGAGTTACTGGAGAACACGGCTGAGTTACTGGAGAACACGGCTGAGTTACTGGAGAACACGGCTGAGTTACTGGAGAA
>NQII01005729.1:0-25678 GCA_002778355.1 Clitarchus hookeri | reverse complement strand
CGACTTCTAATGGACCATTGTACCCGACTTCTAATGGACCATTGTACCCGACTTATAATGTATCACTGTACCCGACTGTACAACGTGCAAAACTCATTAAAAAGTAGTACATGCACTTCCAAAATTTCATAAAATTTGGAATTATGGAATTTTCTGAAATACTGTGTTTCGTATCAAATCTTTTCATTGCCTATCATTACACGCTGATATACAAAATGTATAGCAGACAAATTCTTAAGTGCCAATAAGTTGTTGATGCACGTACCACCAACAACTTTGAAGTGTACTCAAAAGCCGGGATGCTGTCGTAGGTGATATTAATGCAAATTCAATTTGAGTATCGAAATTTACATCTTAATCAGTGACAAAACGCCACGCGCACGGAAAAGTTATTTTTCTTTGTATGGAAAACCTCGAAAAGTAACGGCATACTGATATAGCATTTCAGTGGGAACCTGACATTTGTTTCGCCCAGGGGTGGCTTTAGACATTCTGTCGCCCTTGACGGTGTGTCTGACCCTCCGTAATAAAACCATGTGTAAGCATGTACAATAAGTACCGTGGCGAGTTCTGACGAGCGATGGTTGGTCAGCGAGTGCGTTAGAATAGGAGACCTGAGTGAGCTGCCCGCCAAGATTGGACCAGTAAAGAATATCCTTGTTCCAGGAATAAAGCTGGCAGATTAACTTCCGGTCCTTAGCATGCTGAGCGAAACACTGAAGTTACATTATCTTGCAGGCTGTGGTGAAAATATTTAAGTGGTGGATGGTTTTAAAGAGTCTCAATTTTTTTCCTCTCGCCATAATACGTTGTTTGTCATTGCGTTCATCTTATGTTTTGGCCTCTTTAGGCAAACAAATCGATAACGAGACAATCTGACTGGAAATTGCAATCTTCAAAGAGGTACAAAGAGAGATGCAAATACTAGTAGGCCATACAGCTGAATAATATTTTCACACGCAAAATTGCAACCATAACGTAATGTGTATTTATTTATACTATGTGAAATTTTATGAGACATAAGTCATTAAAGAACAAGTTTTAAATTAGGGTTNGTAATGTGTATTTATTTATACTATGTGAAATTTTATGAGACATAAGTCATTAAAGAACAAGTTTTAAATTAGGGTTAAAAACGTGATCTTGATCTCTGATATTTTTTGTAATTCCATGAACTTTAAAAAAAACATGGGTGTGTGTAGTTATGTACGCGCGTTAAAAGTTATACTTCTTTGGCGTGACTAAAATAAAATTTTATTACGTATGCAAATAATTTATGTAAGTAGGAAAACGATAAAATGACCGAAGAAAGACACTATTAAATACTTACAAAAATTTACCTAAAATACTAAAACACACTTTCAAAATTTTATTATACAATTTTTGTTACTAAGAAATTTTTCACGGCACAATGTAAGTAAAATTAATTTTTTATATATATATATATATATATATATATACAATGAATTACTAATATAAATGAAATGTTTTTCAATTTGCTTATTACATGAACTGATTTGCTGTCGGTTTTAAATATAACCACGGGCTATGTTGTGTACCTTGTGTTTGTATATAGCTAGACGATACGCGCATGCGCGTTGGGTCATACCCCTACCACGTTCACTGTCGGATTTCGTTACACTGCGCGCGCAACTTCCGTTGCACACTAAACTTTTACCCCCAGAGCGCCAAAAAAAGTAAGAATAAAAAAAAAATCATACAATTATTGCGCAACATACATGCTGAGTCGGTGCAACACTGATAAACTCAGCCTGCACATTTCCTATCGAAGAAGTAAATTAGACAACATGTATTCGACCTATGGCTGAAAACGCTTCCTAAGGGCGATACGCGCCCTTGAATATGGAACTGAAACACTAATTTATTGTAAATATTATGTAAAATATTTACAACGGAATAACTACCTTCAGGATAGTGTGCAGCTGGAAGAATAATATGTGGAACAACTGCAAGTCCCGTCGCTGCCAAGGAATATTGTAATAGATAAAATAGGGGTTGTAACCCTTTGTTGCTACAGTTACGAAATGTCGAAACTTAATGGTTTCCCATTACCGGATTATTCATCAGCACGTAAAAGTAATTGGAAAAGGTAGCGTTGTGTTATTACCCCTAACTCTGCCATTTTAGAGTGAATTGTGCAGTAACTTAATGTTTTCGATTTGTAAAGTCTGATTCCACTCAAAATCGTACAGAGTCCACGGCAAACCTGAAATGGCATTTCAGTTCAAATGCGTGTTGAGGTTTTCCCGACATCATAATGTATTGTATCTGTCAACACTTTACGGTGAAGCTGCGAAATTATCAGATTAAGAATTTTCATGGCGTAAATAAAACTTTCATATTATTGTCTTTAAAAATATTCATTTTATATGTCTACATTAATCTTTGTTGTAATTCACAAGTCTGTGTTCTTTACTCGATCTTCTTGCACTACATGATTCATACATTTATTAGGCGTACATGTTTCTACTTAACAAATAAGCAGCAATTAAAAGTTGAATTAATTTTTTTTATTTCCTCCGCATTGTTCTGTTACACACAACTAGTTACAGCTCTAGGAAAACATACTATTTACCTAAAATAAAAATAAAAATGCGTTATTTATATTGGAATGGAGTGGAGAGATTTGGGCAGCTCGTAACATCGAGGTCTTGAGAGCCGATGTGGGTGAAATGAGGCGAGAATGGAGTAGGGCTGGAATGCAAAGGCCGGGGAAACGGGAGATTCCCCCGAGGAAACCCGCCGACCAGCGGCATCGTCCGGCACGATTCCCACGTGCAAAAATCCGGAAGCGACCTCGCTGGCGATCGAGCCCGGTTCGCCTAGGTGGAAGACGAGTAGTCTGACCACTACACCACCGCGGCCCCTCGTTATATTAGAGAAAGTTCGAGAAGGATAACGGCAAGTTTTGTTATTATCATCGCAGGCTTTCCGAGTGGCCGTATTTGCACTTGACACTACAACACAGTTGACTCGTTTCGCCGTTAAACCTATAGCAACTGGTCCACATAATTCATAGGCTTGTTACCTATCATCTGTGCTATACATAGGTACAGTGTGTAAACAGTGATCTGGATATTTATTAGGGGTCGCGGTAGTGTAGTGGTCATACTACTCGCCTCCCGCCTAGGCGAACCGGGTTCGATCCCGGTGCAGTCGCTCCCGGATTTTCGCATGTGGAACTTATGCCGGACTATGCCGCTTGACGGCGGGTTTTCTTGGGGATCTCCCGTTTCCCCGCCCTTGCATTCCGGTGCTGCTCCATGCTCAACTCGTTTCACCATCATCGGCTCTCAAGGCCTTGATGATACGAGCCGCCCGAATCTCTGCACGCTGAATGTTTACTGTAGGCCTGCATCATCATCATTATTTTGGTGTGATGATTAGTTTCTCACAATTCGCAAGATTACAGCTTCGTCCTTGGTGAGAGCGTAAGACGAAGACAGGAAAGTGAAATTCAAACCTCATTTGTAACGTTGCAGTGCTCACATTATACCCGGTTGGTTTTGAAGCGCGTGCAGTNAATATAAATGAAATGTTTTTCAATTTGCTTATTACATGAACTGATTTGCTGTCGGTTTTAAATATAACCATGCGCTATGTTGTGTACCTTGTGTTTGTATATAGCTAGACGATACGCGCATGCGCGTTGGGTCTATGGGGATGGTGCATCACTGTCGGATTTCGTTACACTGCGCGCGCAACTTCCGTTGCACACTAAACTTTTACCCTCAGAGCACCAAAAAAAGTAAGAATAAAAAAAAAAATCATACAATTATTGCGCAACATACATGCTGAGTCGGTGCAACACTGATAAACTCAGCCTGCACATTNTAAAAAAAAATCATACAATTATTGCGCAACATACATGCTGAGTCGGTGCAACACTGATAAACTCAGCCTGCACATTTCCTATCGAAGAAGTAAATTAGACAACATGTATTCGACCTATGGCTGAAAACGCTTCCTAAGGGCGATACGCGCCCTTGAATATGGAACTGAAACACTAATTTATTGTNTTCGACCTATGGCTGAAAACGCTTCCTAAGGGCGATACGCGCCCTTGAATATGGAACTGAAACACTAATTTATTGTTAATATTATGTAAAATATTTACAAAGGAATAACTACCTTCAGGATAGTGTGCAGCTGAAAGAATAATATGTGGAACAACTGCAAGTCCCGTCGCTGCCAAGGAATATTGTAATAGATTTAATAGGGGTTGTAACCCTGTGTTGCTACAGTTACGAAATGTCGAAACTTAGTGGTTTCCCATTACCGGATTATTCATCAGCACGTAAAAGTAATTGGAAAAGGTAGCGTTGTGTTATTACCCCTAACTCTGCCATTTTAGAGTGAATTGTGCAGTAACTTAATGTTTTCGATTTGTATAGGCTAATTCCACTCACAATCGTACAGAGTCCACGGCAAACCTGAAATGGCATTTCAGTTCAAATGCGTGTTGAGGTTTTCCCGACATCATAATGTATTGTATCTGTCAACACTTTACGGCGAAGCTGCGAAATTATCAGATTAAGAATTTTCATGGCGTAAATAAAACTTTCTTAAAAAATATTCATATTATATGTCTACATTAATCTTTGTTGTAATTCACAAGTCTGTGTTATTTACTCGATCTTCTTGGACTACATGATTCATAAATGTATTAGGCGTACATGTTTCTACTTAAAAAATAAGCAGAAATTAAGTTGAATTAATTTTTCTATTTCCTCTGCATGGTTCTGTTATACAAAACTAGTTACAGCTCTAGGAAAACATACTGTTTACCTAAAAAAAAAAAAAAATGCTTTAATTATATTGGAAAGGAGTGGAGAGATTTGGGCAGCTCGTAACCTCGAGGTCTTCAGAGCCGATGTGGGTGAAATGAGGCGAGAATGGAGTAGGGCTGGAATGCAAAGGCGGGGAGAAACGGGAGATTCCCCCGAGGAAACCCGCCGACCAGCGGCATCGTCCGGCACGATTCCCACATGCAAAAATCCGGAAGCGACTTCGCCGGCGATCGAGTCCGGTTCGCCTAGGTGGAAGACGAGTAGTCTGACCACTACACCACCGCGGCCCCTCGTTATATTGGAGAAAGTTCGAGAAGGAAGTTTTGTTATTATCATCGCAGGCTTTCCGAGTGGCCGTATTTGCACTTGACACTACAACACAGTTAACTCGTTTCGCCGTTAAACCTATAACAACTGGTCCACATAATTCATAGGCTTGTTACCTATCATCTGTGCTATACATAGGTACAGTGTGTAAACAGTGATCTGAATATTTATTATGGGCCGTGTTAATGTAGTGGTCAGACTACTCGCCTCCCGCCTAGGCGAACCGGGTTCGATCCCGGCGGGTTCGCTCCCGGATTTTCACACGTGGAACTTATGCGGGACTGTGCCGCTTTTCGGCGGGTTTTCTCGGGGATATCCCGTTTCCCCCGCCCTTGCATTCCGGTGCTGCTCCATGCTCAACTCGTTTCACCATCATCGGCTCTCAAGACCTTGATGATAAAAGCCGCCCGAATCTCTCCACGCTGAATGTTTACTGTAGGCCTGCATCATTATCATTATTTTAGTGTGATGATTAGTTTCTCACAATTCGCAAGATTACAGCTTCGTCCTTGGTGAGAGCGTAAGACGAAGACAGAAAAGTGAAATTCAAACCTCATTTGTAACGTTGCAGTGCTCACATTATACCCGGTTGGTTTTGAAGCGCGTGCAGTGATCATCGTGCAGTGGGAACTTATTTGTAACAAACCAGTCTGCTTTACGTGGAAGTAATGAGTAGTAATTTTTAACGAAATCACTTATTTCTTGACCAGATACATTTCCTCTTTTCGTCTCAATCTACCCTTAACGTACTGGTGTTTTAAAAACGTGGACTGTGCTTACAGCTTGTGTGTTTTATTTGATATGGAGTAAGAAGACTAAAAACGTATGGTCGATTCAGCTCCCCCTCTGAGTAATTGCTTTTCAAATAATTTCTCCAGTAGTTTGAAATAAACTCGAGCTTCAGGTCCAACTTTAAAGATGTGCACCACCCTTACGATTCACTTTAGACCATAGGTCGTGTGTGTGTGTGTATATATATATATATACACACACGTTTTCGACTTATTGTTTCGTGATTAACCTGCTGCCGAAGTTTATCGGTCTAATTTAGATACAGCTTGTAAAAACAGGCGGCCATGTAGAGTTAAGACTCGTCTTCACTCATTGTGCAGAAATTCTTCGTTTTCGCGTCATAATTTTGGATTCATAGTAATTACTGACATTGCACTTTTATAGAATATTTAAATTTTACGAGTTATTTAATGTATATTTTCATGCGTGATTTTAATTGTATGTTATCTGCTTGTTGTAAAAGTAAAGAACATATGTATATTATATTAGTTATAAGTTCTCGAATTTTTGCAACAAGCAGATAACACGCAAATAAAATTACGCATAAAAATATTAAACAACTCGTAAAATGTAAATTTTCTATAGTCGTAAATTGTCAGTATAGGCTGTTCATTGTAACGCGAGCAGTTTTGGGGCCCTAGTTACTTTTTCCTTTCAGCCAGTTTTTATCCTTTAACCACCTTTTAGAGTAAATTTAGCCATATAAGTAATAAACATAGTGTGTATATTCCTCCGCAGTCGGAATTTAACGTCTAAGGCTAACATAAAATATATTTATTGACTGTTATTCCAAATGATAGGGCTTTCAAAAGCGCTCAATTTTCTGTGAATAGCCTTCAATTACTATGCAGCCGAAATTATAACGCGAAAACGAAGAATTTCTTGTCAAGGCGTGGGGCCGAGGCAAGGAAAGCTGGGCTAGAGATAACAGGGAAAATGGGAAAAATCAATGTTAAACGAAATTCCTTGTCATTGCGTCCATTTCAAAGACAACAATTTCAGACATAAAGTATTCTTAAGTGCAATTTCTTAAGGAATGTTGCTACGTTAAGACATCTTGCCGGTTGTTTCGTTTAATACATTTTTTTCCTAAAACATAATATTGAAATATACTTATAACAAAAAAAAAAAAAAGACAAATAGATAACTTTTATTTTTTTCGAAAATAATTTTATGTAGCAATATTTTCTGAGAAAGTCGCGGCAAAATGTTTTTTTTTTTAAATAGTTATCTTTAAAATGGACGTAACGAGAAGGAATTTCGTATAACATAGATTTTTCCCAGTTGAAGTTGGAGGCTGCCAGCTAAGGCCGTCAATACACACACACACGCACACACACATTCACACGCATATACACATACATACACAAAATGAAACTGCTCTTTTCATAAAAAGATATTTTTCCATTTTTATTTCAAATGTAAGAGGTTAGAATGCAAAAAAGTTTTAGAAACAATAACTTGCTTATTGGTAATGCTCACACACAGACACACACGCACACACACACACAGGCCGGTGTAGCGGGCAGGACGGGTGACTCGAGATCACTCGGAATCCCGCCGCGGCATCTGGCTACGTGAGTCACACAGCCGCGGCCTCTCTCCCCTTCCCCCTCTCACCCTGGTACGCCTTGGTGGTTCTATTCTTAGCCCGCGGCTGTCCGCGAGATGATTGCCGCTTCGCGCCCGCCCGCCGCTGCTTATCCGCGCGCAGTCCTGCCAACGTTACGCGCCGCTGCCAACGACTGCCCGCCTGCGGCACGTCAAGGCTCATTCTACTCAGACTAGCAACAAAACGACATTTCTTAGCGAGGAGCTCGGCATAGAGAACATTTCCACCGCTATGTGCGCCGTGTTCTATGAGGTAACTTTTATTTAAAATTTTAAGCTATGTGAGTAATAAAAGAGAAAGATTTTACTTAGTCACGAAGTCATTTTATCTTTGGTTTAAGATTATTGCAATTATTATGTTTTTTTAACGTAGAACATAGAGAAAAACTGGCACCTTTCCGACACTAGCGCTTACCTAGTGGCGACAATTTTAATTTTGCCAAACTTTTGACACTGACCTCTTCTTTTCTAATGATATGGTAGGTTAAAAATTATGAAGTGCACTCTTCAAACTAGAATTTACAATGTTTTGTCAGAACAGTCAGTAACCGAAGAGAGTATATTTTTCTAATTTTAATTAAACTATTTTTTTTTTTTATTACTCACCCTCCTAAGAAATTTGAAATACTTCTATTAAAAATGTTACGTTTCGTAGAGAGATAATTGCTCTGGTCGAATTTCATTATATCAGTGCATTCTTACACGTAAAAAAAAAAATCCAAACGTGTAGACGTACATAGTTTCGCAAGAAAGTTGGTAACTAAATTTCATTGCAGTAATCGTCTACGTATTTAGGGCGAGTAGAAAGGAAAACTTTGTCCTCGTGGAATTTAGTAATTAGGTTCGGACATGTGATGTCTTCCTTTCAGTGCTNCAATTTTTTTTTTAAATTACTCACCCTCCTAAGAAACTTGAAATACTTCTATTAAAAATGTTACGTTTCGTAGAGAGATAATTGCTCTGGTCGAATTTCATTATATCAGTGCATTCTTACACGTAAAAAAAATTCCAAACGTGTAGACGTACATAGTTTCGCAAGAAAGTTGGTAACTAATTTTCATTGCAGTAATCGTCTACGTATTTAGGGCGAGTAGAAAGGAAAACTTTGTCCTCGTGGAATTTAGTAATTAGGTTCGGACATGTGATGTCTTCCTTTCAGTGCTATTGGATATTCTTGATGAAATTGTAGAAATGTAAAATGCCATTTGGTCGATAAGGGGAGGATTTGAACCCCCCAAAACCGCTCCCTTATATAAGGCTCTGGTCAGGGTGCTTAGAACGCTTCTTCTGGAAACGAAAAAAGCGTGCCAATTGTATTTCTGGTTCGCTGTTAAGTGCTCTACCAGAAAATAGAAAAACAATAACGCCGAGGAGAATAAGTTCTCGTCGTCTTGGATTTGTAGAAGTTTTACAAAAGCCTGCATTAATGATGTTATTAGCTTCGTTCCAGTCATTCAACGTCTGTGTAGTGCAGTGCAGTGCTGAGTAGTGTAATGCCGTGCAACTACGTCAGAATTCTCTATTGTACTATATAGTCCATCCACAGTTACTTCCGACTTTTCTGAAGCCCTGCTAAAGTTCTTCCAGGGTATTCCTCCGCCGCGTGTAAACAAAGCTTAGCCGAGTCTATAAATTACACCAAAGGGACAACGCACAGCATTCGTGTTCATACAGGGTAATAATATTTTGCATTATAACAATTTATTACTAGGTATTGCCTACACACCCATTTTCTTCCTGTTTATATCCATTTTAATTATAGGCCTAAATAAAATATAATAATTTACACATAAAATATACGTAAAAGTTCAATTTATCCAAAAATAAGGTCCTTTTATGTTAACACAAGTATAAAACACTTTTGATACATGATAACACAGCGCGTCGAACATAGAGCGATTTTTAAAGGTTTGATTAAATAAGTGTGAAGAAACCGTGAATATATTATAACACAGTTGGGTGAAACGGTGCTAGCAATTGTGGTATGTGAGGGGAAGGGGGATGGGGTTCCTCCCATTGCTTTTCCCAAAACATTCCCTTTGTCCAGAGCAAATACTGTTGTTGTTNCCCGAAACATTCCCTTTGTCCAGAGCAAATACTGTTGTTGTTTCTTACTTAAATAACTTAATCTGTCTCTCCGCATTTCTCCGCCCCTACGTCAAATTCTCGCGTGGCTACCATGGATGGTGGTGTAGTGGTCAGACTACTCGCCTCCCACCAAGGCGAACTGGGTTCGATTACCGACGTGGTCGCTCCCGCACGTTGCCGTTGGCCAGTGGGCTCTCTCGGGACACTCACGCTATTCGGCATCTCAAGACCGCGCTCCTGCTATCTCAAGACCCCGCTATCTCAAGACCCGGCTATCTCAAGACCCCACTATCTCAAGACCTCGCTATCTCAAGACCCCGCTCCCGNACCCCGCTATCTCAAGACCCGGCTATCTCAAGACCCCACTATCTCAAGACCTCGCTATCTCAAGACCCCGCTCCCGCTATCTCAAGACCCCACCATCTCAAGACCTCGCTATCTCAAGACCCCGCTCCCGATATCTCAAGACCTCGCTATCTCAAGACCCTGCTCCTGCTATCTCAAGACCCCGCTATCTCAAGACCCCGCTATCTCAAGACCCTGCTCCTGCTATCTCAAGACCCCGCTATCTCATCTGGGGCGATAGTTAGCAGCTGTTTTCTCTCTTAACTCAGCCTCGTGTGTGTGAGTGTGTGTACGTGCGTGGAGGCTTACAACATGTTTACCTCGGAGAAGACGCTTCACCTGGCATCGATTGAGTTCACTTGCACATTCTGACCATTCATATTATTCTTTCACTACATTTCTAATCGTGGCTACAGCTTGTGAGATACCTGACCGCTGTGATGATTTCTTAGAAATGAGGCAACTCCTTTTATCATGTACGTAATTGATTGTACTACTTTAGGGCATTATGTAGTCGACTTCAGGTAAAGTCGCTCTGGNAAGACCCCGCTATCAATCGTCGACAAAACTCTCTTAACTCAGCCTCGTGTGTGTGAGTGTGTGTACGTGCGTGGAGACTTATAACATGTTTACCTCGGAGAAGACGCTTCACCTGGCAGCGATTGAGTTCACTTGCACAATTCTGACCATTCATATTATTCTTTCACTACATTTCTAATCGTGGCTACAGCTTGTGAGATACCTGACCGCTGTGATGATTTCTTAGAAATGAGGCAAANGCTTGTGAGATACCTGACCGCTGTGATGATTTCTTAGAAATGAGGCAACTCCTTTTATCATGTACGTAATTGATTGTACTACTTTAGGGCATTATGTAGTCGACTTCAGGTAAAGTCGCTCTGGGAGGAGAGACAATTCACACTACCACTGTCGGAAAGACAGCGAACTTCTTTCAAGTGGTGGCATAGGCCTATACATTTTTTTACATGATGCAGCCCAAATTTCGTTTCCCACTTACCGTGAGTTGTACATTAAATAATTACTTTTGTTAAGCATGAATGTAAAAAGTAATATTAAAATTCTTATTATATCGGTGCTATCGAATGAACTGTGACACTCGAAAATTAAAATTTTAATTCTTGAAATTAATACAAATAAAATATCCGAACTTACAAAATACATTAGATTTTTTTTTTAATGAATGTAACGAACTGATATTTAGAATTCATATCTTATTTCAATTTTTTCTTTTACGTTTTCTGGTAGCTGAGTTTTTAAAACACACTTGTTGGTGTGTTGTTGCAACTGCGTTACTCAACCGTGTTATAAATAGTTTTATGTTTAGAGACGTATATTGTTTTTTAGGCAATGCGAGCAAACTGAATTTTTGTGTTGTGTCAATTTGTTCTTNGTACATTAAATAATTACTTTTGTTAAGCATGAATGTAAAAAGTAATATTAAAATTCTTATTATATCGGTGCTATCGAATGAACTGTGACACTCGAAAATTAAAATTTTAATTCTTGAAATTAATACAAATAAAATATCCGAACTTACAAAATACATTAGATTTTTTTTTTAATGAATATAACGAACTGATATTTAGAATTCATATCTTATTTCAATTTTTTCTTTTACGTTTTCTGGTAGCTGAGTTTTTAAAACACACTTGTTGGTGTGTTGTTGCAACTGCGTTACTCAACCGTGTTATAAGTAGTTTTATGTTTAGAGACGTATATGGTTTTTTTGGCAATGCGACCAAACTGAATTTTTGTGTTGTGTCAATTTGTTCTTAATTTTATTATCTTTGTATAGCAACTAAATTAAAGCCGCCAGTTTATTGTTTTAGCTCAAGTCTCGCAGTATAAAGTACAACCAGAAGCGTTTTCTTTTGCGGATGGCGTACTTTGGTAGCTTATTTCCATATAATATGACTGTTTGAAAGTTCAGAGATGTTGTAAAAACAGCAGAACATGGGGGTTTGCAAGTTCGCGATCGTAGACACTGTCGACTCGCTGGCACGCGGACTAACAGAACTTGCCAGGTACGCATTCGACCGCGGCGTGTGCAATGTGTATTAAGGCTCTCTGGACTCTGGTACAGTCTCTGATTGTACAAAATGTACTGCAATCCTGACAACACTGTGTAGTTATAGACTACACACGCGTGCCACAGCTGCTCTGCTGATGCCGGTCAGCGATTGCCCCGCGTCTCAAGAGGTTCCACTTGCCTCGGCACACAACTTCAAACTTTCTGCAGGCTACTGATCAAAAAACAATTTTTTCCTTATTCTAGTAGTGAATATTTATACGCCATTCTTAGAACTAAAATAGTTCCCGTTGGTAGCTTTACACTTTTTGGGACGGCCAAATGAAAATAACTCTTTTATTGGAACGAAATAATAAGAACGCGACATCTAGTGTACGTAATTAGAACCAACCATTGAGAAGGAAGGCAAAGTCGCGATTTAAGAAAACTGCTTTGACAATTATGGAATTTTAGATCGTGCAGTTCTCTGCCTTCTGAATATGCAGCCTGTTAATACCAACACTAGTAATCGAATTTTACATAGAGTGGGTTCCAAACTGTGATAACAATGTATATTCAGAAACGCTGGCTTCCGAAATCACCGAACTGGTTTATTATGGTTCTGAACTCAATTAACTGATTCGACACAGAGTCGGTGTGAGGGCAAACATTAGAACAACATAAAATGCTTATTATGCGATAGCAGGGGAAGTTTGCGTCCGTTGTCCATAGCGAAGTGTGTAATATTTAGCTTATGAACATTTCAATCCAATTTTATCGAATGCGGAGAGGAACTCTGGCAGTTGAAGTGTACTGAGTACTGGGTGACTAATATCGGAAGAGGCAGTACGGGGCACTCGAAGATGAAGCGTTAATTTTAGTATTTGAGTAGGGCATAGTAAGCTGGCTAAACCCCAAACATTTTGTTTTTACTACGATGCGTTAATAACACTTTTCATGTTTCAGTTGATAACTAAAGCAATATCTTAACGCACTAGTTGTAATGCAAAATGACCTACCGTCATACGAGTTCAAATGTTTATCCTACCTTTAAAAAAAAAATAAAGATTTGATCATCTCCCTATATGTGCATATGACTGTGTTTTTGTGTGTAAAAATTCTCCTGTTGTGCAATCGATTTCTACGAAATTTTATTAGTTTTCATTTAATAATTTTAAATACTACTCTCGGTTTGAAATAACGCCTTTATTTAACCCTTCATTTATCCAGTTTGCATGAAATTTAATATTTAAGAGTTTCACAGCTATTTTTAATTAAAAAGAACTTTGGTCAACGTTATTTCTTTACATAGGCTCTAAATGTAGCACATAGCAACTCAAATATATATATCAGATAAAAAATTACAACGATGTATTAATATAAATTTTCTAAATCGATCACTTAAACTATTCCTATTGGTTTGAACCATTTATCCGATTTTAATCAAATCTATTGTTTGGCCACTTCTCTTTAACCAGTTTGCATAAAGTTTTATATTTATGCGTTTTTTCATAATTATCATAACATTTTGTTACCTTTTCTGACTAGCGCTCTTATTTATATAACCCGCAGTAACTATTAAGAAATTCACCAAAATAAATTATCATTATACGTGCCTTCCTTTAAATTGATTGTCTATTAGCGTTTTCCCACTATCTTTGTAGCTAAATTTTCATTACTAACCAACAAACCGAATTAAAATTTATATCCACGTAGTTCATAATTGAAAAAAAAAATACCAAGAAATATAGCTAGAGGAAAATCTTTATAATTCAGTTTTTTTTCTTTTTACCAGTGAGAATCACTGGTTTACCAGGGCTGGTGCGTGTACTTAGGGTTGAAAATTCTTGATACAACGTATTTCGTATTTCTCGAGCACATATCGAATCGTCGTTTAGAGTGGAACATTTGAGCGACATTCTATTTCTAAACTGAGAAAAAAGTGGCAAACATATTTTTATGCTCATGGAAAATTCATAAGCACGTGAGACAGCCGGAATGTTTTCGTGCTGTTTCTAAAACGTCAGTTCGAAGGACAGCTTTTTGGAAGTGATTTGATTGATTTCCCTCCAGACGCACGGTAGTTTGTCAGGCTCATTATTATTATTATTATTATTATGAGCAGTCACGGGGCATAGTCTAAGGAACAAAAGAACGTAAGGAATTTCATCATAATTTTAACTAGTCATGTTACAAATATCTCCATTAACTTAAGTTACGACTTATTTTTAATCCTGTGCCTTGGTTGCCAGGGGAGTTTGTGATAGGCTACATAGGGAATATCATGACACTAGTGGAGTATATAATTTCATTTAATGAATCATGTATTAGATTTCAATCAACTTTGAATCATAGCAAATTTGACCATAAATTACGTGCTTATGATCATGTGCAAAAAAAAGTATTCTAATAAAAAATAATATTACATTTAATACAAAGTTTGAGATTGGTATTCAAATAAAGAAGGAAGAATGAGTGTTTTAGAAGCAAAATTAAAAATTGTCATAACTGTCATGAATAATGGCTTCACAATAACACGTCACTGCCACTTAATGGTCTAGATTTCAGAGAGATGTCTGCTAGTTTCGTGTACGTTGTCAGAGCGCATCTTATCAATGACACTGCATAGATGACCATCAAACCCCTAAAGAGGAAAATCGAGCCACAAGTTCTGCAAACTCAGAAGGGAAGGAAACACTGTCGCGACANACCATCAAACCCCTAAAGAGGAAAATCGAGCCACAAGTTCTGCAAACTCAGAAGGGAAGGAAACACTGTCGCGACAGTAACGTCAGCCTTCAGTGCTACTATGCACTCAAGGCTGGTACAGTAGTGCCACTATGCACTCAAGGCTTGTACAGTAGTGCCAGTATGCACTCAAGGCTTGTACAGTAGTGCTACTATGCACTCAAGGCTTGTACAGTAGTGCCTGATACGTGAGTTCCGAACATGTCATGTGCCACTATGCACTCAAGGCTTGTACAGTACTGAGTATGTTTTGATTTTTACATACAAATTGAAGGAATCTTCGAGCTCTGTTGTGATGTGCTAGATCCCCTGAACACAGTTAAAAAAAACACACGAATATTTATTTTAGGCATCTCTGAAACATATATGCAAATAACGTTTTCTAATAAAGTCATAACAAATGTATTCAAGTGAGGTTGTATGCGCTTATATTAAAGGAAGAATTCTCCTACATTGCGTGATTTTTAGTACTCTTTTACGTGATTTTAAGTGTATAGTAGTCGTAACGTGTCTATCAGTATTTCCTGACGTTCGGGGCCGCGGTGGTGTAGTGGTCAGACTGCTTGCCTCCGACCTAGGTGAACCAGGTTCAATTCCCGGTGGCGTCGCGCCCGGATTTTTACACGCGGGAATTGTGCCGGGCGATGATGCTGGTTGGCGGGTTTCCTCGGGATCTTCCGTTTCCCCCACCCTTACATTCCGGCGCTGCTCCATACTCACCACACTTTGTCCTCATCTTCTCTCAAGATCTCGATGTTAAGAGTCGCCCAGATCTCACCCCTCCACCCTATTCTCTGACAATTGTTAAATATAAATGCCTGCATGTTTTATGTTTCAGTGTGGCAACGATGCGAAAAAAAATACATTAATCTGAAGCATTTTTTTCCCAACAGGTCGCCTGGTCCAGCCTGTTCTGTTCTTCAGCGGTGATCACCAAAGGTCATGTGGGGTACTTGGAGGGAGTTGCTGCACCCCTCAGCAGCATCCTCCAGCCTAGCACCAATATGCCGCCACGAGACTTGCTACAGGAAGACGGAGCCATCAAGCCATTCGAGTGATTCCAGTCTTCCAGTAGAAGACATGGCACGGCGTTATCGCCTCTTAAGGCGGATCAGTTCCTGCCATATTGGATTTTCTATATTTTTGCCATAATTACTATTTAAGAATGTGTAACGAAATATTCCACGCGACATGTCATTAATAATATTTTATAAAGCTTTATAAAACTGTTACAACTCTATCACGTTTATTAATTTTTTACCTGTGACTGCCGGCAAGAAATAAGTAATGTTTTCTTGTGGCGGTTACAGAAATGATACTGACAACGGAAGTATAGCAATATATATTTCAGAACACGTGCAAAGCAATGTACTGTCCTTGTCGATGCCCGAAATAAAATATAATCTGTAATGCACGTTACGGTGAAAATTTCATAAATCCAAGATGGCGGGGTCTGATCCTTCTTAAACAGACAGTGAAGAACCAACGAGTCAGAAACAACACAGGGAGTTGAACTCAGCAGTTTTTCAAGGACTCGGAAAACTTGAGTGGACCTGAACATACACATTATATTAAATGCAGAATTAACCCCCCCCCCCAAGAATGTATTCCCTTTCGGGAGGACACAGACTCGATTCCTGGTCCGGCCATCCTGATTTCTGTTTAACATTGTTTTCCGAAATCACACCAGGGGAATGCTAGGATGGTTCCTTAATGCAGACNGCCATCCTGATTTCTGTTTAACATTGTTTTCCGAAATCACACCAGGGGAATGCTAGGATGGTTCCTTAATGCAGACCATGACAGATTCTTTCCCCGTACCTGCTTCTCTGATCAACTTGCTCCGTCTGTAATGACCTTACTATCGACGAGACGCTAAGCCCTACCTACCCTCCGCCCATTCCCGTGGCATACCTTGTGCGAGGGATCTGTGGCACTAGTCTCTGATGTACGCCGTGAGTAGGCGGTAGGCGTCAGCATTGTCTGGTGACCACGCCTACCGCATTCTTGACCTGACGGTCACGGAAAGCAACTTTGCCGATGACGCCAAGAAATTGTCAATTTTTGCGCATGCCATACACGAGGTTAGACGTAATGATCAATCATAAATCACAGATTNGACGCCAAGAAATTGTCAATTTTTGCGCATGCCATACACGAGGTTAGACGTAATGATCAATCATAAATCACAGATTGACAAGTGACGAAGACAAGGGATCATTGAAAATATCAAGTGTCTTGTAGAAGGAAGAGCCCACGAAGAAGGGCGTGTCTCCAAGCACTACATTGTATACTATACAATTAAACGTTTGAAATATTCATGCCTAAATAATATTGTAACAATATGTAATGGTATGTAATGGGTATTAAATCTAAATTATGTTAGTATTTTTTCCCAACTTGTAATGTCGTACAATTGGGCGTATGCAAATTTTAATTATTTATTTATGTATTTGCAAGTTATAATATAATTTTTACAGTTACTGTTTTCATTGACACATTATTTATATTAATTGGTATGTAATGTCACTACTCATTAAATTTTGATTTCTTATTTTATTGTAAACACATTTATTTGTCTTTCCAATCTGTTATTTTTGNTGTCACTACTCATTAAATTTTGATTTCTTATTTTATTGTAAACACATTTATTTGTCTTTCCAATCTGTTATTTTTGCAATGTGTGTAGAAAGCCCTAGAATATGAGCAGTTATTGATCCGTTGCCCTGGTAACTAAGTGAGTTGTTGAGAAATTCTGCCTCTAGCTCTCTCGTGATTGGTCAGTAATAGACGGCGTTATTTAATTGAGTGTTTGAAAGGAATTTTNGCCATCCTGATTTCTGTTTAACATTGTTTTCCGAAATCACACCAGGGGAATGCTAGGATGGTTCCTTAATGCAGACAATGACAGATTCTTTCCCCGTACCTGCTTCTCTGATCAACTTGCTCCGTCTGTAATGACCTTACTATCGACGAGACGCTAAGCCCTACCTACCCTCCGCCCATTCCCGTGGCATACCTTATGCGAGGGATCTGTGGCACTAGTCTCTGATGTACGCCGTGAGTAGGCGGTAGGCGTCAGCATTGTCTGGTGACCACGCCTACCGCATTCTTGACCTGACGGTCACGGAAAGCAACTTTGCCGATCACGCCAAGAAATTGTCAATTTTTGCGCATGCCATACACGAGGTTAGACGTAATGATCAATCATAAATCACAGATTGACAAGTGACGAAGACAAGGGATCATTGAAAATATCAAGTGTCTTGTAGAAGGAAGAGCCCACGAAGAAGGGCGTGTCTCCAAGCACTACATTGTATACTATACAATTAAACGTTTGAAATATTCATGCCTAAATAATATTGTAACAATATGTAATGGTATGTAATGGGTATTAAATCTAAATTATGTTAGTATTTTTTCCCAACTTGTAATGTCGTACAATTGGGCGTATGCAAATTTTAATTATTTATTTATGTATTTGCAAGTTATAATATAATTTTTACAGTTACTGTTTTCATTGACACATTATTTATATTAATTGGTATGTAATGTCACTACTCATTAAATTTTGATTTCTTATTTTATTGTAAACACATTTATTTGTCTTTCCAATCTGTTATTTTTGTAATGTGTGTAGAAAGCCCTAGAATATGAGCAGTTATTGATCCGTTGCCCTGGTAACTAAGTGAGTTGTTGAGTAATTCTGCCTCTAGCTCTCTCGTGATTGGTCAGTAATAGACGGCGTTATTTAATTGAGTGTTTGAAAGGAATTTTNAAATTCTGCCTCTAGCTCTCTCGTGATTGGTCAGTAATAGACGGCGTTATTTAATTGAGTGTTTGAAAGGAATTTTTAGTCATTTTGATGTTCGAAGGAAGGACGCCAGCCCGCGTGGGTTTGGCACTTCTTCCCGAGTTAGAACCGGAAAACAGGCCGTCTCGAAGGAGACGAAGACACGAGGCAAGTAAAAGGAAAAAGTAGGCGTGTTTCGGTCGCCGCCCGCGTACATTTTCAGGATAATAAGTTCGAACAACCGGGTGTGCTCATATGTGCTGGGACTGTAATGGCGCTACAGGCTCTAGAACCTGGATAGGGAAGCCCGGGATGAGAGGTCGTGCAGCATCCAAGGGAATGCCACCGCCGACAACGAGATCGCCAAGAACTCCTAGAAATTCGAGAATTCTTCGTTTTTTAAATTATATTCAACTAAGTTTGAGAACTAATTAATTAAGAAGCAGAGATATTATTATTTTTTTTTATCAAGTTGAACTGACTGCATATTATTTAACCTTAGACACCTTGAAACCCAGAATATCACTGTTAAAGCACTGAGCTAGTCTGGAGCTAAGAAAAGAAACAAAATAATTTATCTTCCTGGAAGTTGGAATTTGTTTTAAATGCCAAGTCTAAAGTAAAATGGATCACCTCAGTCACGAGAGAGGCTAGTGTTGCTGAGGCTGTACATAATATCTAGTCTGGAAATTGATCATTTTATTCCCGTCATATTTCATCTGATTGAAAGAAAACTAATTAAATTCCTTAGTTTTCTGGCCACGTCTCTGCTGAGTAATCATTTCAAGTAGCAGTAGATTTTTTTCCTAGCAATAATTTCGGTTGTTCTGCATTTGGGTTTTTTTTCTGTAGTGTTATTTGTGAGTGTTTTTCTGTCACACACTTAAGTTTTTTACATCTTTGCTACACGCTGTCTCCCGTTATAGAGGCTAATAACACGCGTGTGCGACAGCGAGCATTGCCAAACAAGCATAGTTTGGTGTGGTAATATGCAGCAAAATATGTATTGTATAAAGGTGTTTCCGAAAAACTAGGCGAAATGTAAAAGGGTTCAATCNGTGGTAATATGCAGCAAAATATGTATTGTATAAAGGTGTTTCCGAAAAACTAGGCGAAATGTAAAAGGGTTCAATCTTGGAAAATAATTATAATTGGTATACCATAACTAGACAGGTTGCGGCAATGTATTATTAAGGACATCCAATGGTTTAAACTTCATTAGGTGAAAAAAACTGTACATCGTAGACATTTTGTGATTGTCATGCAGTACTTGATTATTGAAATAATTTTAGTAATGCAAATTATACTTCGGTAAACTTTTTTTTTCCGCTGTTTTTGTCTTATCTCATGGCAATTAGTATTTGCCGTACACAAGCAGTGCTAAACAGAGCAAGCATATTTTTCAAAGAAACTAATTGAAACTTTTTTNGTGGTAATATGCAGCAAAATATGTATTGTATAAAGGTGTTTCCGAAAAACTAGGCGAAATGTAAAAGGGTTCAATCATGGAAAATAATTATAATTGGTATACCATAACTAGACAGGTTGCGGCAATGTATTATTAAGGACATCCAATGGTTTAAACTTCATTAGGTGAAAAAAACTGTACATCGTAGACATTTTGTGATTGTCATGCAGTACTTGATTATTTAAATAATTTTAGTAATGCAAATTATACTTCGGTAAACTTTTTTTTCCCGCTGTTTGTGTCTTATCTCATGGCTATTAGTATTTGCCGTACACAAGCAGTGCTAAACAGAGCAAGCATATTTTTCAAAGAAACTAATTGAAACTTTTTTGNATTAGTATTTGCCGTACACAAGCAGTGCTAAACAGAGCAAGCATATTTTTCAAAGAAACTAATTGAAACTTTTTTGCAATTGTGCTCTATAACATTTGCAATGAAAATCAATGTAAGGAAAACTTAGTAAAGTTCAAGAATGACGAGTTATGCATATAAGATGATTAAAACATTAAAAATTGTGTAGATGTTTTTTTTTTTTTTTCAAAATTAAGGAGATAATATCAAATAATTTCGTAGAAGGCTTACAAAAATATTTGTGGAAAAATCCTAAACATAAATATAAGGTTTCAACCTACGAGTAGTACAGGTAATACACCACAAAATGGCGTACAAATATACCAAAGTAGTGCAGAAATGTTCCTCCGGGCGCACAGGCTGTAGACTGAGCTGAGGCGCCACCTGCTTTGTCATTCCGGTTGGCCAGCGGCCATGATGTGATGTCACCCGACTGCCATATAGGGCCTGGGTGACCTGGCTCTTGACCCCATTCCCGTGACCTTGAATAAACTTACACCCCAAAAAATCGCAAAATTCCCTAAAAATTTAAACGATTACAATAATTCCAAAAAAATTATTAAAATATTAGCTAAAATTTATTTACTAAAAAATTTATTTAAAAATTATATTACGAATTTATTTCAAAAAACTTACAATCTGGAGGTTCCTCCAGCACCACATCCAGCAGAAGATTGAACGTCATCAATCAATCACATTGCCTTAAAAAATCCCCTCCCTCTCGACACCACTTCCAACCAACCCATCTCCCATAACCCCCTCACCAAAAACTCCCACCCCAACCTCCATATTCTTCCATCATCACTTCTCCTCCCACCATCGTGCATACCCTCGTATGCCATTCTCCCTCACCACCTCTCCCCACATCATCCTGTCGTATGTGGCCATCTTGGTTTTTTTCGTTTGTCGTTTGTTATCATTGGTGGAGTTTGTCTCTCTCCTATGTTAGACATGCCATCCCCCTCCCAACAAGGTGACCACCACCCATCTCTCCAATAAATTTAGCCCATTTTCCATTTGGTAAATTATTCTGTTACCTCTACACAACACCACTATACTCAATTTACAATATAGTCAACCCTTCATCCACTCAGTTATCACCTACGGTGAATCATGAGCTTACATAACACGTTATTACTCGCATTCGCTTGACACTCCGCCCCCTCATCTCCCTCCCACCATTTACACACTACAGCTCAACCACAGACACTACCACTAGGGTGCGATGATGACTTCACGATGACATCACGTCGCTCGCTCGTGTTTTTTTGTTGGTCGCATGCCATCTTGTCCATTGAAGTTAATTTATGTAGGCAAAGGTGTGCAACATCACAGTTCTTCGTCTATTGCGAGAAGTGACGGATCGCACTATCTTCTCTGACATTTTAGCATTCATTCTAGTAAGTCATTTTCTTGTTCATCTATTCCATTAAATTCTGCAGTGTATTATCGAACATGCGCGTAATTTAATTACTCATGCATTCATGCTTACGTCGTCGCCGATGCTATTCGCAAACCATTCAGGTTAGGCCCTTGAAACTTGGAATGTTCAACCATATCATAAGCCGAATTATATCGATATATCTGACAATGGTCTAGTCCATTTATAAGTCTATTTGACCAATATTTCCCAATAATTGACGATAGAGCAACATCCATTCAGACAACCCGACCAAATGGAAAGGACATACCAAACAACCGTATGAACTGGTCATACTATCCAGCCATACACCAGCCATACCAAGTGAACCAGGCGAAGCACCCATGCGAGCCAACCATATAAACCATCAATACCAGCTAAAAATATGTACAATACATACCAGCTAAACACGCCAGCAAACCAGACGAAATAGTAATACCAAACGATCGTTCCAGCCGACCAGCCTGACTACCATCAAGATCAGCAAACCATAATCACCGATCATTCTGACCAACAACCACTTGTGCAGACAGGCCATTCCAACAGGCCATTCCAAAGAACCATAACAAAGGACTATACTATCAACATCACTGTTACTCCCCACATAAACGGAAACTTCTTGTATGTATATTATGTAATGATGTTATTTTTGTGCGCGTAAGTTTGCTGTTGTTACACAAGATGGAAGAGGCTGCCATCAGTTTGACATGTGATGCACTGGCGCATAAAAAAATTGTTGTTTTCATTTGAGGCGCTACTACAACGTGACCACAGACTTCGTCCTGCAACTACTTTTCTCCGCACAACACAGTTGTTTGCATTATCGCCATAGCACAGAGTACTTGAGAATACAGAGGTTAAATAGCCCCTTTTCCCGCGAAACCCAGCCAGACACGCCACCAACATGGCGTCACCAGCCAGCAACATGTTGGAACGCCGTTCGCCAATCAGCGCCTGGTAACCTACTTGTCAGCCGGAAGCCTAGCCAATAGGGATTACCTCGTAGTACGCAGTAGCCAATCAGACTCGAGGCCCGCTCCTCAAGCCTATCGCAGCCAATTAGAGAATGCCGGGGTCAAAGCACGCATTTTCGAAAAAAAAAATCATTGATTTAGTAACCACAGATCATAAAAAAGTAACCGATTTAGGGACTAATTTTCTACCATGTATGCAAGACAGAAGTTTCGATATGCCCTCCAATAAACTTGTAGTTGTGAATAGTTGGTCAATATAATACATAAGTGCACCATTCCCCTCAAATAGTTTAATATAGTTTTCGCGAGGCATTCTAAATGTAGATATACATATCATCTAAAGCATGCAAAGGAACTGTCAATCTTGAAACTATNTTGATTTAGTAACCACAGATCATAAAAAAGTAACCGATTTAGGGACTAATTTTCTACCATGTATGCAAGACAGAAGTTTCGATATGCCCTCCAATAAACTTGTAGTTGTGAATAGTTGGTCAATATAATACATAAGTGCACCATTCCCCTCAAATAGTTTAATATAGTTTTCGCGAGGCATTCTAAATTTAGATATACATATCATCTAAAGCATGCAAAGGAACTGTCAATCTTGAAACTATCGCTTTTTACTTGGGTGTGCGAGACCAGTCCACGAAAATCGCAGAAACCTGACTTGCAGATGAATACAAAGGTCTTCAATGCAGATGCATACAAAGGTCTNCTGACTTGCAGATGAATACAAAGGTCTCCAATGCAGATGAATACAAAGGTCTTCAATGCAGATGCATACAAAGGTCTTCAATGCAGATGCATGCAAAGGTTTTCAATTCAAATGCATACAAAGGTCTTCAATGCAGATGCATACAAAGGTCTCCAATGCTGCGATAATGATGTGTAAATTCTGTAATTGCAGGGCACTTGAAGAAAAAAATTAGATCGATACCCACAAATAATGTCGAGAGCGAGAGGTTAAGTCATTATAATATAGTTATTTTAGACACGTGGCAGAACTTGAAAGAAGAGCATTCTGAATTGTTTACAATCCTCCCTTTTGATGACTGACAGTATTCGAAAGTACGTTATGTACAGTGCATTAACTTATCTGTGATTCAACAGTTTTGTGTCAAAATTAGTAACTTTTAGTGACGTGCTCTGAGCACTGAGAATGGGTATAACCACGTCAAAGGAACCGCTACAACATTTCACCTCTGTGTACTTATCTATTCTGTAGCCACAGCTTTCTACCAGCGGCCTTGATATTTGATATTACTTCAGAATAACCTGAAAGGCCAGGGATGGTTCGGTTGCTACACGCTATATTATGAATTACAAACATAGATTTGTGCAGATTGAAAATAAAACTTTGAAATGTCACGTTTTGTCTTGGGGCCACAGTGGCTGAGCGGTTATACTTCTCGCCTCCCGCCAAGGCGAACCGGGTTCAATCTCCGACCGGTTCACTCCGATTTTCGCAAGTGGGAATCGTGCCGGACGATGCCGCTGGCCGGTGGGTTATCTCAAAGATCTCCCGTTCCCTCTACCCTTTGATTCTGGCGTCGCTCCATACTCAACTCACTTCACCCTCTTCGGCTTTCAACAAGTCGATGTTAAGAGCCACCCAAATCTCTTCACTCACTCACTTTTTGTCTTAGAACTTTTTGTTTCCTGAAGGCTTTACCATATTCCGCAAAACATTTTGCGAGGTCTGCCATAGTGGCCATTATTTCAGCTAGCGTGTCAGCCATTATGGCATTTATCTTCTCGTACGACCAGATTTCATACCAGGTTTGGTAATAGGACATTTCCTATCTTTCGTGGCAAGTTCCATAACAGCTATTGCGCCTGGCCAATCACATTGCAGTTTCACAATGTAGGGCGCTCCCCGTGGCAAATGCTTGAAACGAGTGGTTGGAAGAACCCAAAGAGGACGCCTCCGTCTCGATTATACGTTCGTGAGGTCAAAAAGTTTTCAAATGTATTTAAAATTCGAAAATAAAGTACTATACTGACGACAAAATTTAATTACGGTTAAAAACCATACTACATATCTAAAACATCACCTACACAGTGAAAATTCAACACGATCTATATTTTAAAGGTGTATGTGTGTGTGTGTATATATATATATATACACACGCACACTTTGCTTATTTAAACACAAAGTGACGCGTGAGCTTGTAGCGCAGTGGGAAAGTTGCGTTAAGCGTATAGAAGTATCGATCGATTCTTTAAGCTCGTTAGAAACTCATTCGGACTCTCTTTCTTACTAAAATGTTGAATTCAGATACTAACCTGATACGCTAAGAAAAAATAATATTTTTCCAACGGTTTGAAATTTTGATCCAATAAATAATCCCTTTTACAATTGTTATTTCACAATATCATTTTCAAATATTGATTGGAACCGTACGAGTCAGCAGTGGATTGATGTAACAGCGAGCAGTAATAAAGTAATACTAAGAACTGCTACAGCTAGTTTTTCTAATAGACCTACACATGATACTGACTAGCAGTAATTCCACGAGAGGGGTTCATATTTACTACGAACCACATACTGCGCACTTACCGAGTGTGTCAAATGCTGCTCGTGGCCTACGCCATCTGCTGTCGTGTAGTAGGAATCTTCCATGCCGGCTCGCACAGCGACTGGTATAAGGGCTCGTGCACCAGGCCTTGTAGAAGCTACTGCAACACCAATCACGGCCGAAAGTCTCGTGTAATACCGGCTTTCGAGTCAGTCACCAATTTCAGTTACAGCACATATACGCATTGTTAAGGCTAATTCAAGTCAAACTTAATATTCGAGCATGGATTGTAGATGTGATCTTTGAATTAATAGTGCAGTGTGTGTGAATGTCTAGATGGAGATTTTTGGACATTCACCATTGCTGTGTTTGAGTGCGTTCCTTTGTTGTGTTGTCCCA
>NQII01005728.1:133994-147614 GCA_002778355.1 Clitarchus hookeri | reverse complement strand
TAATGCCGCAGAGCAGAATCAATACCTACTTCCAAACATCAGCATTTGGCAGTTATCAACATTAAAGACGAAATAGTATTAACATTATGAAATTATTTATATGACTAGCAAAAAATATTATAATTATAAATTAAATTGTACATAATTTAATAAATAAGTAGGAGTTAAGACAAGAAAACCGTAACAAAATTAATTAAAATATAATACGTTAATACAATTTAAAAAAATATATACGAATTTTTTATAGTATAGTGAAAAACATAATATTTGTATACATGAACTTAATCTGATAAAATACATTTTAACGATAATATGGTGAATTTATTTTAATACAGGCAGTTTAAAAAAATAAAGCATACATTTTTATTTATGAGTCCAAAATACGAAAATATAAACATAGATAATTTATTCACAATTAAAACACTTTATCATATAAGATTACATACAGAAATTGTAACACATATCAGGTGTACAACCTTACTTCCGCCGTTTTTTTTCCAACACTTGAGGCTTTATTGTTAAAACGTGATTACATATTTATGATTAGAAGTACTGTCCGTCACTAGCCACTACTTTGTCCCATCTTTCTGGCAATTTTCGGATACCATCTCGAAAAAACNACTAGTAACATTATGAAATTATTTATATGACTAACAAAAAATATTATAATTATAAATTAAATTGTACATAATTTAATAAACAAGTAGGAGTTAAGACAAGAAAACCGTAACAAAATTAATTAAAATATAATACGTTAATACAATTAAAAAAAAATATTTACGAATTTTTTATAATATAGTGAAAAACATAATATTTGTATACATGAACTTAATCTGATAAAATACTTTTTAACGATAATATGGTGAAGTTATTTTAATACAGGCAGTTTAAAAAAATAAAGCATACATTTTTATTTATGAGTCCAAAATACGAAAATATAAACATAGATAATTTATTCACAATTAAAACACTTTATCATATAAGATTACATACAGAAATTGTAACACATATCAGGTGTACAACCTTACTTCCGCCGTTTTTTTCCAACACTTGAGGCTTTATTGTTAAAACGTGATTACATATTTATGATTAGAAGTACTGTCCGTCACTAGCCACTACTTTGTCCCATCTTTCTGGCAATTTTCGGATACCATCTCGAAAAAACGGTGCGTCTTTTGAGGCGACCCACGAATCGATCAATTTTTTGACTTCTTCATACGAGCGGAAAAGCTGATCGGCCAGGCCGTGTGCCATCGATCGAAACAAAGGGTTGTTGGAAGGAGCAACGTCTGGAGAGTACGGTGGGTGGGGTAAGACCCCTTATTTCAGCGTTGCCACGTATGTCTTGACCGGTCTTGCGACATGTGGCCGAGTATTGTCATGCTGGAGGATAACTTTATCGTGTCTCTCTTTGTACTGTGGCCGTTGCTCTTTCAAAGCTCGGCTCAAACGCATTAATTACGTTCGATACCGATCCCCTGTAATGGTTTCACTCGGTTTTAACAGTTCATAAGATACCACACCGAGGTGACCTTGGCGCAGTGCATATTTGGCCTGGCAGTCGACGTGGAGGCATGTCCGGGCATTCCCCTTGGTTTTCTGCGATTGAGATTATCGTAGTGGACCCATTGTTCATNCATGTAATGGTTTCACTCGGTTTCAACAGTTCATAAGATACCACACCGAGGTGACCTTGGCGCAGTGCATATTCGGCCTGGCCGTCGACGTGGAGGCATGTCCGGGCATTCCCCTTGGTTTTCTGCGATTGAGATTATCGTAGTGGACCCATTGTTCGTCACCGGTCAAAATGCGATGTTGAAACCCCTTCCGATTCTGTCTTTGAAGCAGCTGTTCACAAGCAAAGAAACGCCGTTCAACATATCTCGGTTGCAACTCGTACGGAACCCACTTTCCTTGCTTCTGAATCATTCCCATGGCTTTGAGGGGTTTTTAAATGGCTTGTTGCGTCACTCCAAATGATTCTGCCACTTCTTCTTGCGTTTGGCACGAGTCTTCATCAAGTAATGCCTCCATTTAGGAATCTTAGAAACATTTCTCTCTTCCACCGCCATGCCGGTCCTAGACGTCAAAATCACCACTCTTAAAGCGCTGAAACCACTCACGACACGTTCATTCACTAAGAGCAGCCTCACCGTACGTTTTCTTGAAATGGAAGCAGAACATCAACAATTCCCGCACATGCCGAGCATTTGGCTCGAAAACTGACATCTTCGCTCGAGAATAAATTTATGATGCAAACACTAATTCACTAATGTGGTGATGTCCTTATGTTGACAGATGTCCAAGCTTACTGTGTGACATTACTGATCTACATATTTCCACCAGCACTTACCGCTGCAGCCATCGATCGAAAAACGGTGGAAGCAAAGTTGTATACCTTATATAATTATATAAATACTCAAAAAATAAAATTTTAAATACAAAATATAAAATTTTTAAAGTGCGTTTAACACTTACAAAGGAAACAGATACACTTCCATATTGCAATAAAATATATTAATTACACAATTCAACATTGCTAAATTTTAAAACCGAAAATATTAATTCAGATAACATTTTAAGTATATTTTCCAAAAAGTTCCCCTTCATCTTTCTTTAATATAAAAATAGAAGAATATAAATATAAAAACATATCTAAGGAGTAAAATAATAATAAATAATTATTAAAATAAGAATTTTGTTAAAATCAATTTAAATAAACCATATAAATTATTACAGCCTGACTATAATTATTAAGTACAGTGAAAATTAATAAATATGGAATTATGTAACATAAACATTAAACTATTAATATTATTTTGAGAATCATTGGTTTTCTAAATTTTAAATCAGTACGATTGTATACAAAATAATCAAATCATATGAGTGGTTAGATTCGCTAATTTCAAACCTCGTTATTCAATCAAATCTTACTGTAGTCCTGATTTAAATGATTTCATTCATTGCTTAGTATCACATAAGTTTAAATGTTGTGAACATTTATAGAGTCATAACGCCTTCATAAGGGTGTGAAAAACCATTTAAATAAAATAAATAGAATATGCATGTAATTATAAATAACATCACATTTCAAAACTATCATACTTAACACGAGTTTAGCACTCATATTGGCATACGACATAAAAGTAATTGATTAGTAAACACTGCTACAACAGTTTCTATCCAAGCTACAGATGAAACTGAAAATCAATAAGTTACAGATGAGTAAGTCTGGAGCTAAAGTTATTCTTTCAGTTTGTATATAGAATATATGGAATGTGCTTAAACATTTTATTTTATTTTATTTTAGAAATTGTCCTCGAAATATACCACATATTATATCTCAAAAACCCTATTGTAAACCATTAGAAAGCTGAAGTGGAGAAATAAATTATCATAAATTTTATGCTATATGCTAGAAAACGTTTATATAATGTAGGGTTTTTACACAAAATTTAATATTTTAAAAGATGAGAATGATTTAAAAACAAATTTTGATTTTAATAAATTAATTGAATATAAACTATAAACAATATTTTTTATAATTTCAGGAAAATTTACATAATGTTGGATTTAAGGAAATAAATATTAAGTGCATATAAACTTGTCTTAAATTGTCTTTGTTTAGTAAGTAAACTTTCCCTATATATAATTTTTATTACAATTATACTATAGCTTTGTTATGACTAAATGGAACTAATCATTACAGCTGTAAATAAATGTATTAACATATTAAAACGAATATTAAAAATGCCACAAATATGATTTAGCCGAGCTAAAGAAGCGTTAATTATTATTTATAGAAATTTACAAATTTATATTTTGAAAACAAATATTTTAAAAATGATTACTGTTCAGATGGGTTTTTTCGGCATAGTGATAAACATTATTATAATATCTATATTTATCTGCAAGTGTAACTTTCGTGTGAAGATTTTTTTAAAAACAGTTTTATACATTATGTTTTTGCAATAATCATGTGTTTTAGTCGAATAGCAATTTCGAATTTTCTTAGAAAGTTAATTCATAAGTTTTTTCAAGAAATTGCTTTTTTTTTTAATATATACCACATTCACAAGGTACATCTTAAAAAATATATTTTATTTTTCAAATTATAGCATTAAAAATAATTATACCTAGAATTTTTTTTACTACACAGAAGAGCCAAAAAATTTGGTACACCTGCCTAATATCGTGTAGGAAGCCCCAAGAACGCAGAAGTGCCGCAAGACGACGTGGCATGGACTCGACTAATGTCTAAATGTATGCAGGAGGCAATTCACACCATGAATCCTTCTGGGCAGTCCACAAATCCAATCTGCGCCAATTTGAAAAAGGGTTGCACGTCTTTCACGTTTAATGATTCTCGTCAGTCATCGTTTGTCCCGTTCTTTCGCGATCTCTTTCCAGTCGCAGCGATGTCAAAGATGTGATGTTTTACCAGATTCCCGATGTTCACGGTACACTCGTGAAATGGTCGTACACGAACAGCCAAATGTTATCGCTACCTCGGAGCTGCTATGTCCCATCTTTCGTGCGCCGACTATAACACCACGTTCAAACTCATTTATATCTTGATAACCTCATATTGTAGCAGCAGTAACCGATCTAGCTGCCGACCGCATCGCGTTACTCTGATTGGTTCCATACCTCTGTTATTTGCATACACACGCCTATACCAGTTTTTTTTTACTCTTCAGTGTATAAAGTTTCATTCATTTACTATAACAATTTCGACATTTATTAGGAAATTTATTTTTTATGTATTTATGATTTGGGAAACATCCTTTATCTTTTTCCCCAGTAAAGCTTTTACATTACTTATTTATCTCACTATATATTTTTGCAAAAATATTAGGTTGAAAGATATTTGCTATAATTTTTGCAGGAAGTAGCATATTAAAAAATGGTCTCATGTCTTAAAAATTTAAAATAGCTCCACAGATCTGAAAAGTTACATGGATTTGATAAAAATATTTTAAGTTATAAATATTTAAATTATAAGTAAAATTTCAGCAAAACTGTTTTTGCAATTAAGAGAATTAATTTCAAATTTATCTTAAAGACAGATCTAAACTGTTGTAAAACCATATTTTCAATTTTTATAGGAAACGCTGTTTATTTCGCACATAAAATCTGAAAAAAAAAAAAAAACTTAATAGCAATAATTCCGATATATATATTTTAACGTATTTTCACATACTTTATTTATTATACGATACCACATTTAATAGCTATTACTGTCATTATATGTTCTGTGTCGGCTGTAATATTGTTTTTTTCTTTCAAGAATACAAAAATTAGTTGTTTTTTTTTAAATTAAGGGAATATATTGCAGGTTCATGAAGTGTTGCTTTTTAATTCTTCTTAAAGATAAGGATTAATTGATTTATTTTTAAATTATTAATTTTTTCAATTTTCCTTTTTTTTTTTTTTTTTTTTTTTTTTTTTTTTTACAAATTTGGCCATTAGTGCAACATTGTTTCTGAACTGGATACTGCGCAGAAAATTGATTGATTTGTATCGAGTAGTTCAAATTCTGTTTTTGATTATGTGTTTCGGAAATAGATAGCATTTCATGGTCTGGTGGCAGACCAGGAGGAAATTATTTTTCAGTAAATACGCGGAAGGCAGTAGTGGAATGCGGCGGCGTTTAGAGGTGCTCCGACCGGCAGCCGGACGACACGTCCGCTACAGTTCCTCGTGTTGCCTCNCAGTCTGCGACAGCGCCACCCGCCGAGCAGCAGCCTGCGCCATAGACTACACCTCACTGCGAGACTGTGCCACCCGTCCGCCACAGGTAATCGCTGCTTCCGCCAGGGGGTGCGTCGGCGCTCTGTCTTGACGCGCGCGAAATACACTCCTGGAGGACGCATCGTCGATCGAATACGAGGTAGACTGATTTTCGTCTTCTATGTGTGTCCTTAACATTGGCTTCCCAACGTTGTCTTGAAAACTGTCAAAGAAACGTGATCAATTTAAAACATGTCTCTTTGGTCCAAAGCCACGCAGTTCTGACAGCTATGGTAACAGAAACTATTTCCGTGCTGGGGCTTTGAAGTTTGCTATTGCTCAACTGGCATGCGCTGTCTACCACGTATTACATGGGGCGCACGCCATTTCTGAAATTATTTCTTTTTGCAGACACATCTGTAAAACGAGTGTTTTGGACAAAAACTGGCAGTTTTTTTTTATAAATACGTTTTCTGAAATATAAGCTCATCTCGTATGACAAAGTACATACAAACGTTCACGTCAGTCTTTTGAAAGGTGATTTTGTCAGTTCCACTGGCAAACCACTGTCCAGCGCTGGGCACATGTGCAGAAGACGAAAATTAGTATCTTTTTCACTCTCGTATATGAGCGTTAACTGAGCGCTGCATACTTTTATCAGTAGGAAGGGCAAAGAGATGCTCAAGAATACAGACCCTCCATTATTATAGGTATACCTACTCGGTGCCCATAAACTGTCTTTCCGAAGGCTTTGCGCCGTTAATCACCGGCCTAGTCCTCTAGCCACACACACACACACACACACACACACACACACACACACACACACACAAAGAAATAGTTTACACATTTACTACACTGTCACAAAATACCTAATAACACAGTGGTGAAACAGCCGTTTATACAGCGAACTCCAGCAGCACAAGCCAGCTAAATGGCGTCACTGGCCAGTAACATGTCGGAACGCCGTTCGCCAGTCAGTGCCTGGTATCCTACTAGCTAACAGGCAGCCTGGCCAATAGGTAACCTTCCACAGCATGCAGTAGCCAATGAGACAAAGCCCATTCCTAGAGTCTCGCGCATCCATTCAAAGAATGGGCATGTCCACATCAAAGGAACCTCCAAGCCGTTTCGTCTTTGTATACTTACCTATTTGCGACACTGTTATATGCACGCGTTGAGAGTTCATGAATGATAAAAAAAATTTTGTTAACGTGCATCCATGGTAACTTTTCTACATTTGCTCAGGAAAGTGTCGAACGGGCTAAGCGAATTTCCGAAATTGCAGAAGCCACGCACAACTTATCTATATGTGTAGCCTGGTAAATTTTGTATATTGCGTTTAGTTTTATAATTTTCATTACAATTTATGAACCGAACACAACAAACGGGGGGTCATAGTTATCATCTTTTTTTTTCTATTTACGCAAAGAGACTATTGAATATCTTAATATTTTTAGGTCCGCACACATTTACAGATAGTTACGACCTATGTTAGAATTGAGGTGCGTGTATCCGCCATTACAGGAACATCAGTTATTTTGGTTTTGTTATTTTCACTTACCGCCGTCTTATTGAACCATTTCACGCCACACCGATTTACTTTAGCGTATAACGTGAGCAGCTTACGTCTACAATACAATACAGGAGAAGGGGAAATAGTAATAACAGAATTTGAAGTAGCAACAAGCTCATCTATAGCAAACGTCTTCCAACATATTATGTCTCTTGAATCTATTTGACTTAATAAATTAACACCAGTCACTGTGCTGTTGTGTGGATGTCTGTAAAATCATAACTCCAGTATACCAGATCCATTGTGTGCAGTCATGCCTTGTAGTGCGAATCTAAACATAAAATTTAACAGTCTGAAGCTTTCTTCTGCTGTGATAACTTGCTTGACGAACACGTTATCATCCTTCATAATGTCACAACCCTGTCCGGGAGCAGTTCATTTCAATTGTCTGTGAACCCAACTAATTTCACAGCGTCATGAGGCGAGCACGTTATCACAGGAGAAGATATGTGTCAAGACCTGTGTTCAGAAATATTGGTTCTTTCGATTGTGACATTATGAAGGATGATAATGTGTTCGTCAAGCAAGTTACCACAGTAGAAGAAAGCTACAGACTGTTTCGCACTACAAGGAATAACTGCTCACGTGTACCAATATTTTTTTTTCATAAATAAAAAGATACATAACCTATTATCTTCATTCAATCATTTTAATTGTTTTATTTAGTCACGAATGTTACTTTGGATGTGCTATAATATTCTTGTTATCAAGAATTTAAACATAAGAAAAATTTTGAAAATATATTTGTATAACTTTTGTTTTAAAGAGCAGTAAAATTTTTATACTATCGTTGCTCGATATTCACTATAGCATAGCCCATAAAGCGTTCATCCAAGAGGCAAGGTTAGTATTCAGGCACTGTACATTTGTTGGTCGGAAGTGAAGACGGAAATCCTCTTGGTAAGGACTACACCCAGCGCACCTGGCTACGACACCCAGAATGCGAGGAAATTGTGTTATCACGTGACCTTACGCACCAGGTTCTCAAGAGAACTCTCAAAACGTGTTAGAAGGTGCCTTCTTTATGTACGGAACCAAACAAGTGTTTTCTATCGTTATATATATATATATGTATACACACACATACTGAATCAATACGCAGTAGTCTGCAGGTTTCCCCAAAAGAAAAAGTAAAACTTCATGGCCAAAAATAGATGATATTTGGGTACACATTTACTTTAAAATATACCAGCTAGATTTTTCAGTTTTTAAGAGTTTTTTTAAATTACAGAATAAGATAGGTTGCCATCATTTTAATACTTTGACGACGTGCTGTTACGTCGCCTGAATTCAACAGTTATAAAGAATTTTGCATAACACGATGTCCGCATTCTTTGAAGATATCGTCGACATAATATTATATGGCTAAGTGTTTTCATGAACTTCAATGAAACGTAATATTGCGTTGAAAACTCTCAAAGTGTAAATAACTCAAATGAGCTTGCTGAATTATATATTATGTTGTGTCCTAAAGACACACATAATTCGGGCACTGTAAACTCGGCATTATATTGGCCGACAGCCAGCCAGTAATTTATGCGCTTTTAAAATATATCCCTGTATGTATGTCAGCTATATTGCGTACCAACAGGACGATGCAATCTGGAATAGAAGGACCAACAGAAATTATGTTCCTGCAGTTGTGTATACAGGCGACTCACTTTTATCGTGGCGAAACAGGTTTAATGACAATTAAGTTGAGATGAGTAATGTGAAATGAGATGAGAATGGGGTAGCGCTGGAATGCAAGGACGAGGGAAACGGGAGATCCGCGAGATCTCCCGTTGCGAAAATCCGGAGTGACCCAGCAGGGGATTGAAACCGGTTCGCCTCGTTGAAAGGCGAGCAGTCTAACCGCTCAGCCAACGCGGCCCCCTAATGAAAATTACTACAAGATAGAAGTGAGTTGCCTATACCAGTTCTGTTGGTCTGTATTCCCATTTACAACCGTCATATGGGTTCACACTACAGCAGGCACACTTACTATATTGTACAACGTTCATGCAGTCGATCAGGTTTATAGGTGTAATTTACACTTCAAGTGTTGCTGATTTCATACCCCATTGCAGAGAACCATATGAAAATTGCTGGTAAAGAAATATTTCATCGTCCGTGTCTTCAAAAAATGCAGGATGTCGTAATGTAACGGCGAACTCCGTGCAACTCAATTGAATTCAGGGAATTCAATACGTATTACACCGGCAGCACAAAGTGTTAAAAGAGTTTAAATAAAACTCCTTGCACCTCTCCATACGAGTATAATATAAGAACAAAACATCGTTAAAAAATAACGTTTTTTTTTTGCCTTGATAGTAGTGCGGATGAAAAAACGGGCGGCTTAAAAAAATTTCACGTGTTTGCTAGAGGAGCAGAAAAAGTCTACACGTGCCATCAATGCGAAGGAGTTTTCCCGCCTTGTTACGCACACTTAGCACTCAGCTAAGCAGCTTTACTAGGACACGCTTCTGTGTTGGCGAAACAAGCGGCTCTTCAAGGCCGACAATCAAGCAATTACGTAACATTCGACAAATATTTATCAAGAACCACAGGGTCACAGAGACGAAACGGCTCTGCGATGGATCCCGTTGATGCGGGCGTACCCGTGTTCTCTGATTGGCTGCGCGAGCCTCTGGAATAGGCGTTGTGTCTGGCTGGCTACTGCGTGCTGCGAAAGTTTCCCTATTGGTCGGACTGCCGAGTGGTAAGTACATTACCGAGCGCTGATTGGCTAACGGCGTTCCAGAGTGTTGCTGGCCAGCTACTGTTTAACCTCTGTATTCTTAGTTACTCTGCGGCCAGGAATCCAGTTCCAGCATTGACTCGCTGGGTTCGCTGTAAATTTTCTTTACGTCATTATAAGTAAATTGTGTACTAGACTCAACACCTATTATTTACAGCCGGAATAACGTTATAATAATACGTAAGCGAAATGAACAATTAATTTCATAATTTGATTTGTGGGTGCAACAAAACGTAAATACTGCAGTTACAAAACTGATAAATTTTCAATCATGTGCCTAGACTCGAGCTTCAAAGTCATTACCGCAAAACATGAAAAGTGGTATGAACATGTGTTTGGAAATAATGTGTTTGTCTATTACATGGCATGAGTATCCTAAAAGGAAATTTGAACAGTAACAATGTGGTGTCCCATGACTTTCTAGGACATTTATGTACCTCACAAAAAAAAAATTCAAGTAGTGGTCAGAAAGTTAATTTTTCCATAGTCAAAAATGCTCAGTAAATCTGCCGCCTGACCAGGTAATTACGATGACGCAAATTTAGGTTTTACAAAATTGTTGTTAAAATAACTAGTACAGAAATTCTGTAATTTAATCAAGACAACAAATAAGCTATCGGTAGTGCCTGTTTTAGCGAAAATATTCCAGGACTACTTGTGCTGCAAAACACATTAGTTCAGAAACAATATTGTAGCTGGAGGATGTCAACTTTCACGCATCTTACCTCTCTGCCTGCCATTCACGAACGTTCAGTGTCAGGTTAACTTAAGTCTGACTGACCCAGCAGTCGAGAATAAAATGTATTCTCGCAGGCATGTGGTTAATAGCCAAAGGAAGTTTGCATGCATGCACGTGCCAAGTTGAAGTACAGCCTGTTTGATAATCTTTTCGTGAAGAACGTGTGGTTCTAGCTATAGCTAGGGGCAGTGATATTTCGCGAAACGATTTCGAGACAAGATACAGTCAAAATCACTGTAGGGTCGTCCAGCTTCTCTGATTGGCTAAAAAATGTTCTGGCCCGTGTTAACAGTTTGCGCACGAATCACGAAGGTTCAGTGTCGGAGTTACTTAGTCCTGAGTGGCTTGGTCAAAGACGTACACGGCACCAGCAGCCAGTGGAGGTATAACAACAGCTGAGGTGTGTATATAGTATTAAAGTCTAATATGTGCTCAGATTTTTACGCGAAAAGTCACTGGCCCAAGCTATAGCCTTTGTGTTTAGTGATAGAGATGTACACCAGTCTTAATCTAGAGTAATAGCCGGGGAGGATCGTTGGGCATTGAGCATCGCAGTGTACAGCACCGACCAAATATAATCTCAATGTGCAACATGTAGATAATTGTCGATATTGGGCGTTAAAGGGTTAGAACTAACTGAAATATCTTTAACGGTGCCCTTTATTAGTGTAGGCATGTGTTTGCCAACGTGTCATCAGCGCGACAAACATTAGTGCTCCAGATCACATGAAGTTGATGCGTGTAATTGGTCGGGTGTATAAAAACGTTGAACGTAGATATAGGATGTTCATGATAATGTGAGCACTACTGAGACTCTAGTTACTTTTTCCTTTCAGACTCTTTTTCTATACTTTAACATCCTTTTCAAATAAATATTGCCATGTAAGTAATAAACACATAGTGTATATTCCACCGCACACGGAATTTAAAGTATAATGCTAAAATAAAATATATTTATAGACTGTTATTCCAAATGAGGGTGGGTTTCAAAAACCTCACGTTACCGTGAATAGCCTATACGTACAATGATCGGCCTACAACAAGGGATCGTGACAACTTCCTTACGCACGTAGACCTGTCTACAGTTGTGCTATCCCAACCTGTGTCTCGTGACAAGGATACGCGGATTGCTACACGTGACTCTCTGGCATCATGGCGCTGTCCCAAACTCCCGTGCCCCAAGTCAAAGCATTCAGACAACTTAATTTTGTTCTAATTCGTGTCATAAGGTGATAGAAAAATAACACTTCAGATACTTCCGAACGCATTCGTGGAATTTCTGTGTCATAAATGTATACAGTGGACGCGCAAGATGAGTTTTCTCAAGACGTACGTGACGAAATGCTAATTAGTGCTGTATGCGTTCGTTCTGAACTAATTAATATGAAAAATGAATATTTTAAAAACTTTAAGTTTAAAGAAAATTCTTGGTTGACAGTTAGCGAGCTTATTTAAAATAAAACAGTTGTATTATGAAAATAAATTAATAGGCTATTCAGATCACTATCTCGCCAAACATTAAATAATCAACGATTCAGCAAACAACAAATAAAGCGCAGAATTTACTGCAGTTTGGTGTCAGAGTCCGAAAGCTCACTTTTGGACAACGCATTTGTAGACCACATTTCCAGAATGTGTTAATGTGACGTCACTTGACGCCGAAGTTGGGACGAGTCCACGTCCACAGGTGCAGCCGTTTGTGTTGCAGGACTTAAAACGCGTTGTCGGGGTCACGGAAGTCGGCACGTCATCTCGAGCGTACGGGGCCGCGGTTGTGCAGTGGTTAGACTACACGTATCCCAGCTAGGCGAACAGGGTTCTATTCCCGGTGGGGTCGCTCCCGGATTTTCGCACGTGGAAATCGTTTTTGACGACGCCGCTGGTTAGCGGGTTTTCTGGGGGTTCTCCCGTTTACCCAACCCTTGCACTCCAGCACTGCTCCATACCTCGCTTCACCCTCTTCAGCTCCCAAGACCTCGATGTTAAAGAGTTCATAGCCCCGAAATATACAGAATGAGTATAAAAGAATACCCCAACTTTGAAGGTCTATAATATCAAAATTCAAAACCAAACAACCTACATCTTCTATTGACCAAGCAAATGAACCGTGGAACCGTGAAGTTTGGTTAACATACATTCATAAATGTTCAATTTGACCACCATGAGTGGCCTGAACGACATCTACGCGATAATTAAACTCGTTCCTCGTTCCACACTCTTGTTAGCATGTCCGGTGTTACGGTTTGGATGGCGTCCGTAATTCTCGTTTTGAGGTCGACAATGTTAGCCGGCGATGGTGTACGAAACACCTGATCCCTTATGTACCCCGATAGAAAAAAATCACATGGGGTAAGATCCAGGCTTCTTGGGGGTCACTGATGAAGATCCTGGTCACCAGCTGCTCCTCGAGAGATCCAGCGTTGCGGCAACGTCTCGTTCAGGTATCCGCGAACAGCTAGGTGCCAATGGGGTGGCGCAACATAAAGGAAACATCAGACCGTCCCCTTCACATTAACGTGTCGAATGCGAGTTCGCTACCCCTTCACCTCCTCAACCCGAGAGTTACGAACGCCCTCCAAACCGTAACACCGGACATGCTGACAAGAGTGTGGAACGAGTTTGATTATCGCATAGATGTCGTTTGGGCCGCTCGTGGTGGTCACATTGAACATTTATGAATGTATGATAAACAATCTTCACGTTTCCACTGCTCATTTGATCAGTCAATCAAGGTTGTAGGTTGTTTGGTTTTGATATTACATACCTTCAAATTTGGGTTATTCTTTTATATATACACAATATGTATATATATATATATATATACACTCATCC
>NQII01005728.1:117529-133932 GCA_002778355.1 Clitarchus hookeri | reverse complement strand
GCTGTTCACAATAAGTTGAGCACTTCTGAAAGCCCTGCTTGAGTGTACATCGCCCAGGGATTATGTTTTCGCTTTCGAGGCACAGCGATACGGGCGACATTAACACGTACGACCAGTGCCTCGTCGCCCCTACGCGCAAGGCGCTGAACCTGCGTGCAGTGCTACCGCTGTTACGCTTTCCTGTGCAAATGAGATCTGAACAAAGAGATTTTATTACACGCGATGAAAGCCCATAGATTAAACTAAAACTGTACAGTTTTATTTTTCTCGTTACGTATTAAAGAAATTGCGCAGGAAAGCTCTCGAAATGCGATTATTTTTACCATTTCCACTATTCTTTTCCGCTTAGATTAAACTTAATATTTTAAAAACAAAACTGTACCGGCTTGGATAGTTGTTTTTTTTTTCTGAAAAAAAAAATTGTATTCCTGGGGCCTTTATTTGCTGAGACACGCGTAAACGCGCGCAAACAACGAACGCACAGAAAATATGTCGGGACCGCTAGCTGCGAAGAGCCACCCAGACCTCTCCGCTGATCTGGAGCGTGTGTCCCCAGGAACCATGGCGTGTGGACGCGCTGCCCGTCTGGCGGCCACGGCGACCCAGGAGCTGGCAGTGGCGGCAGGGCGCGTCGCGAAGCCCTACAGCGAGGTGCCTGGCCCCAGGGCCCTGCCCCTCATCGGCAACGCCTGGAGGTTCCTGCCGATAGTAGGTGAGTCCACGGCCATCCCGGCACCACTCCTTACCTATCATCCATACAAACAGTAGATTGTAAACAGTATCTATGTTGCATGCTCGCTACGTTACGATCCATTCTGTACATGTCTCGATGCTGATTTATCTTTATAAGCTGTCGTCTGTGATTCAAACTATTTCCCCCTCATTTGAGCATGCGAACGAAAACTCTTCTACTCCAGTAACGACGACGTGCGTGTAACACGCCTGTAAACATCTAACGACGTATTCCAGTGGTCTGCGTTGAATTTACCGAAAGTGAGCGCTTGTTCGTCGACTGCGTTTGCATCGAAACTGCGCGGCACTATCCCCGCCGAACAGTGCGGCCAAAGGTACAACCGACAACTGCAACGTGGGAAACGGCTGCACTCAGCGAGAGTTCGGCTCGAACTGGAACCCGCGGTACTAGGCCAGTGCGCACTGACTGCCGTTCAGCGCAGCAACTGGAATTCGCCATAAGCCACGCATCACTTGTCTGTGGACTGGCGAGGCCGTTGTAACTGCGCATGCGTTTACGGGCGGTCCTTATACTGCACGCGTACGTTTCCACGGCCTCGACTGTCCACAGGCGCTTATTTTTCAACACAGTATCTGTCCCAACCTACAAGGACTACATAAACTTACCTAAGACAGTGGGTGATATAAATCTAAATTAACATATAATACTATGGTTGAATGAGTGTTTTTACTGTTCAAACTAACCTAGGACAGTTAGTGAATAAGTGACCTGTTTACACGTGTGCTGGGGCAGTAGTCTAGGCCTGGACGGTACACAGGCGCTCGTCTTGTATACTCTAGTAAAAATAAGCAGCATGACGTTACTGCCGCGTTTTGAAAACTACGTTGGCGCAGTATACTTTAGCCCATATACCAGTATCTCTAAAAAGTATCACGGATCAACAGGGTACAGTGATTTGCTCAGTGCATTTTTGATGTTGGCATGCTTGTACACTGTTATTATCTTCACATATGTAATATCCCGAATATATCAATAACTAATTACTTGTCGACATTTACCCGTTAGAAAATGACAATAAGGGCGAAAATGCAACAATTTAAGAAACCCTGGAAGTCATCGTTTGTGATTTATTGTGCCAAATTTGAAATACTTCTTCTGAATATAACTTGTGTGGTTAAAATCAATAGGACTAGATTCCAGGGATCAAAATCATTCAAAGTGATAGCCTGACTAGAAAATATTTGCGCGTCTGAGGCATAGAACGTTAGGAATGTTAAAACCGTATGCAACGAAAAAATTTGTTATTTTATATTTGTACCACATACAGTTGAAATTGTATACCTTTTTGTAGCTACTTTTCCTTCAGATAACTTTTTTTTTTAGATCTTATGATTTTTACAAAGAATTTCCTTATTTTAAGCAATTTTTTTTAAATCGCAAAAACATTTTTTGTAATATTTTATAGACGTATTAAAGTGGCTTTTGGCATCTTATTTCAGTGTGAATTATCTCGTTTATGTTCGTATGTTAGTTTTCATTATTTGTACATTTATAAAACAACAAAATTGTGATTCAGAAATTTTTTTTTTTTTGCTAGGAAAGGGTAATCACTAGTAATATCTGAAAGTTGAACAGAATTTCGTGCAAATATATAATAACAATTTCGCTCGTGGCCAACACCCTGCCCCGTTATTCAGTGACGTGGGTTCTCAGTAGTCAGTGGCCATAGCGTCGTGCTACTGTGGCGAGGAGGTCGAGCCTGTGATGGCTCGAGTTCAACACTCGACACGACCCAACATATCTGAAAACATTATTAACAATGATCTCATCGTTTATAGGTTTCTAGTGGTTTTGTGCATAACCACACGGGGGGAAATTTTAACATACTTGTTTTTTTTTTTGGTTGGTTTAATTATATACACGTAACCTGCTTTAAAGATTTTGCCCTGCAATTTTCTTCTTTAAAAATTATAATGGCATGCACTTAAGAGAAAAATAAATAGAGAACTATAAGTTGTATACATATGTGTAACTTATCCTCTATTCATAGGGAGACACGAATGACAAATACTAAACTTATTTTCCCCCTAGAAATATACACCACGGTGTCTAGCGGTTCACGCAAGCGGGTAATAAACCACGTCCGCAGCAAGCAATAGCTTTATCCAGCAGACATAGAAAATTGCAAAGAAATTAGATTCGGGCGTTTGTTTGTGGATCTGCCGAGTCTTTTTTTACCGAGCTTACTTCGCTTGATAGACGCGTGTGTCCCTTTTCTCCAGCCAGATGATGCGACCTGCCGACATATACTATCGGTCACTGTCTAGAATTTACAGAGGTTTTTTTTTTCTCAGGAATGACCACTTAGTAAGGATTTATGACCAAACTGTATCTACGGCCAGAACTGCTGAGAACTGACATACCATAAGTTACCGCTCGTAATAGAATCTCCGGATAGACAGGTATTTTCTAGTGCGTGCTCTAACGAGAGTAAAATTGCGACGAGACATGTGGTGATTTTAAGACAGACGATAAATATCTTGCAAGAGTATGAATGATTAAAATTAAATATTTTTTCAAGCTACGAATTATATTTCCTTACCAATTCATTTGTTTAGTACATCAACTTTATTATTAAGTGTCTACGTAAAGCGTTTATTTACCATTGTATAGTCATCTATGGTAAAAGGTACACAGCAGCATAACAAGGTAACCGTTCTGAACCTGTTTCAAGTGCGCCACCCGATATTTATTCTTGTGAGAACTGCTATTCTTCAGCAATAATTAAAGCAGACGAGTGATAATTAAAAAAAATACGGTATTACTTCAGTTTATCTGGTACACGAATAATTTAAAAATTTTGAATGAACAACTGAAAGATATCCTTGCCCTTGACATAAAATAAAATGACGTAAAAAGAAATTTGGTTGAATGCCAGTAATGTCTGCAGTGAATTAGGAAAACTAGTTCCATGAATCAACTTGGTTATTAAAAGTAGAAAGTTTTATTTACTGGTAAGTGAAACCGTATTTCCTTCTTTTTTATACACGATAGAGTAATAAATAGCGTTATAGTAGTATTTTTTGTTCCTAACTACTTCTCAGTTACACTTCATCTACTGATGAGTACAAGTAATTAGGCAATGTTACTTTTTACACGATGTGGAAGGATAAGAACTGGATGGAAGGAGAAACCAAGCGGAAGTTACAAAAATGCACAGTTAGCTGTAAAATAACTATAACACAAATTACATAAGCGCTCGCTGTGATTAATCGCTTCTGAACATCGGATGCTTTGGCACATCGAGCACGACTGAATGTAAGCTGTGCGGTGAGGATTCGACTACTAGTTCACCTAGTTGAGAAGCAAGTATAGGATGAGCCTCCTGTCATCTCTGATGCATTTTGATCACGTCTAGTTTAATATTAATGAAAAATATAATATGACAAATACTACATTTGATTCAGACGTGGCTATTGACAACAGCCTACTCCGGTGTGCATGTGAGCACGCCGTAATTTTCATAGCAGAGGATTATTCACATTCAAATTCGATGTGAAATTATCCTCAGCGTTGGAGAAGTAATCAAAGCAAATACATTTCGAAAGGCGTTAAGTTCGCCAACTATTTAATTACGGTTGGTAGCTACCTTCTGTATGATGTAACCCCACAATGGATTTATGCATGGTGACAGGTCATGACATAACGGTGGCCACTCCAGAGCTGCCGGTAAATGTGCAAACCGGCAACTGCATAATGCGATGGCGCCCCATTCTTCTGGAACCAGACTTCGACGAGATGCTCTTGATCTTGCAATTGAAGAGTAAACTAGTCGCATAGCATGGCGAGGTATCTAATATGATTCACAGCACCTTCAAATAAATATGGACCGAACATAAATGTGGCAGACATTGCTGCCCACATCATATGCGGTTGGTTCCCAGCCAGTCCTTAAAATAACAGCGATATCTGTACTCCATATGGAGTAATAAGACTTTCGGCTCATCCTGTAGTGTGGCATCGGTAATGTTTCCAATGAAGACGCTGATGCTTGGCTAATGCTTTCAAACATACTGGGAACCACTGTGAACAAGCTGTAGGTGTTCCAAGCACTCGATATACGCAATTTCATTAATGCAATGGTGAGTTGTACTGTGAAACATTAACACGGTCGCCTAACTGGCGCTTGAGCTGCATTGTTATTTTTTAAGAAACTGTTAAACGTATTGCCATTATGTTTATCATTAATAACATAATATGATCACCTCTTAAGGTCCCATAGGTGCACGCAGCACGCGACGAGAACTCTGTACGCCAGTTCAAAGCCCTGTGCGTAGCGCGGATGGGGCACTTGATGCGCGTGGCAAAATCGCCCTTATCGCCTCCGCTCTTCTGAGCATCAAACCCCGAAAACATCTCCAGGAGGGCGACCGCCCTAATGGAGGAGCGTGAAGCGTCACTTTGTCTCAGAAAGCGAAAGTCTTTTCTTATTTCGTCCTGCCTGCACGTCGTAATGTTGTGCTGACTAAGCACGTGTTTAGAGGAATGACTTGCAAATAAAATTAATACGGGATTGCGTCTCTTGCTCGTGATTCCTGGCGCCTGTCCAACGGACGAGGATGGATTCGATCTCTCGTGCGTCGCCTGCGGTCTCGCTTGGATTAAGCGGGTTTTTTTTGTTCGCCTCTAGTGAGCAGGAAGGGACGGTGCAGGATTGCGACACGACAATGGTGTGGCTTGTAGTGCGGGCACTGCACGGTAACTAGCCTCCCGCCTCCCCTCCTCCCAGCCTCTTGGCGACACCCACCCTCGAGCACGGAGTACGCCGCGCAAACCTGTTACCTAACAGACGAGCGGACCGTGTCCGCCAGAGTGCTGCTGTAGGCTTGGCTGCCTCGGGGTGAAACCGCAGTGTCAAGCTTTCACCTACACTGCCTGCATTTACCTAATTGCAATATTTCAGTTCATTAGTTGCAGAGGTTTTTGTATAAAACACGTGATTCAAATACGGTTTAATATTTTAGAAACATTTAAGAAACTGTTCGTGCCCATAGGCGTATTTCAAGTTCTCATCTCCCGATTACAAGGATTATTTTCATCGGTCGTGAAAATGGCTGAAACATGTTGTTTTCAGAAACTTTCTTAGCTGAAAAATGTCCTATACAGAAACGCCAGAGTTGTCTTTGGATACCCACCACACTTTTGCCTTTGTTCGCGTGCCTATAAAATATAGAATCGTCGCTTGGATTCACGTTCAGGCGAGTCGCCGATGGATTGCGCCCAGAGGTGACGATGCAAATGGTGAGTGAGCAAGAGTCAGCCTTACAGCTCACGCGTTTCGGGGCCACTTACGCGCAAAATAGGTGCAGGCAGGTGGAATCCTTACGGCATGGTGATAATGGATGTATATACAGAAAGCCAGTTTGGACTCTTAAAGCGTGCTAGACAGAATGATTATGCAGGGGTTCTCCGTTGTCTTCCGCAGTGTGAGGACAAAAGAACAACATAACACCCACTACTTGTACCGGGAAAATTTTTTTTTTTCCCGCACACGATATGGTCAAGAATAAAAAATTTGGATCTTCAGCCCGCCAATCAGACCTCCTGCTTATTTAACTTCGCCGAAAGGTTTATCTCAAGAGCGTGGTAGATACGGCTATTCATGTGATTTCCCCTTATCGGACCACTTACAAGCAATTGCAGTGTTTCACGGACCACACTTACATGTAACACAGACGTGGCTCATTTGAACATAGTTTATTTATGTGAAGATATAATAAATTAAATAATATGTTTTTTCAATGCACGTTTTACGCTAGTGATAGTCACAGTCAACTTAAATTAAGTAACCGTATTCAAAAGTTAAAAAAAAGCTTGTAAGATATTTTGTCGGCGCCCTGGGTTAACGCAAAATACATAATTGAAGTTTGCAAGTTATTCTAATCAGGTACATAATATATAGTAAATGGCAATCCTAGAAAACATTTTTTACCCAAATTTGCAAGTAAATCTTAGGCGTATTTCTTTGGTTTAATATCTTACGTCACCGTGTAAAATACACATTTACGATGGAAGAAACAACAGCTCAGCAGAAATGCATCAGTGTGGAAAACTGTTTATTAACTCAAAAATTTGGCAACTGTTATCTAGGATTGCATTTTCTTGGTTTTCTACGCTGTAGTCACGGAAGTTTTTACTTCAAAAGTTTTATTTAAAAATAAATGTATATGTTGTTTCCTCAAATAAGTGCCTCGAAACCAGCTTCAGTAACTGACAATAATGTGGCCTCCTTATATGGTACACAGTTTAGCAGAACTGTTCAGTAGCAACATCATAAAATTATGTTATCTTATTACAGATCCGATTTATGTTGGGAAAATTGAAGTTGTTCTGTTGGAAGTGCCGTCTGTTTTGTAGTTGGAATGCAGTGCTCTGCTGTAGCTAAACTGTGTACTATATAATTAAGGCCACATTCTTGACAGTTGACAAACGCCGCGCCGTTTCGTTTATGGATCCATTCGCCATCAACTGGTGTGTCAAGAATAGGCATTGATGTGGTAAGTCAGCGCGTCCAGGAGGTGCTGCTACGTGTGGCAATTGATGAACTGCTTGGGTGGCGCTGCATTCGTAAACGAAGCTTGGTGGACGTGTGTAGTGTCGTTCGTAAACGCGGTACACGAAATATATGTTACTTTAAAAATTATACAGTGCTCGCAGGAAAATAAAACCATTTGTATATGCGCGTAAATACGTTATTTATAAAAAAAACTATAATATGTTTCTGGATGTAGTTCGGGATATGGATAACAGATGGCGTGGAAGGGCATGTTGTAACAGATAGTGTGCTTATACCTCACAAGATGGCAGCACATGGTTGGAGAGTCTGGAAAATTTGGGTTTTTTCGTTACATTTGGATACGTNTATATGTTACTTTAAAAATTATACAGTGCTCGCAGGAAAATAAAACCATTTGTATATGCGCGTAAATACGTTATTTAAAAAAAAACTATAATATGTTTCTGGATGTTGTTCGGGATATGGATAACAGATGGCGTGGAAGGGCATGTTGTAACAGATAGTGTGCTTATACCTCACAAGATGGCAGCACATGGTTGGAGAGTCTGGAAAATTTGGGTTTTTTCGTTACATTTGGATACGTGCCGTTTTATTGTGCATCTCATTTTGAACACCTATACAGTACTATTTTATCACGAAGTTTCGTTTCTAAAACTAAAAACTGCTGTTTTATGACCACATAAAATAAAATGTATTAATTAATCTACGAACTCTTTCTTATCCGCGTATTTTCTGCTTGTGTGATGTGCTTCGGCACTGCTCTCAGAATAGCCAACGTAATATTAACTTTTGTTCGTTCGTGCATCAGCTGATACAGGATTTTGTAAATGCCACGTTATTTGTTTTGAATACATTAATTGCCACTCACTGACTGTCAGAATGTGGCCTTCTTATATGAAATGAACCATACCATGTGTACAGTAGCAAAAACAATCACATACAGGAATACAACAAACAGTTCTTTTAGCATTACTATCTGTATTAACAATATTTAGACGGCACATACAACCCATAAGTAGGGAACCCGATTTTCGCGAAAAGATTTCACGACCAGTTCAATTCCATAACACTTTGGCTCAGATCCACTTTTGTAATCGCGTGGTTGGCGTGTTAACGCGTCATAGGAGTCAGCGCGCGAACCACAGACGTGCAATGTTGTAGTTACCTAATTCTGATTGGCCAGTCAAGCAGGAAAATATCTTCTCACAAAGACACGTCGCCGTTAAGCAAAAAGAAAACTTCGGGTACGCCCGTAGGATATTTAAATATAAAATGAGCGGAAATCTTTTCGCGAAATTCGGGTGTCCATACCCATTAGATGGCTTTCCCCGTTTAACAGTCGTGGTGGTTCTTACACCCATATTTATTTCTCAGTGTAGGTACTCAGANGACTGCGACGAGATCGAGCGCGTGTTCCGGCGCGAGGACGCGCTGCCGCACCGGCCCTCCATGCCGACCCTGCACTACTACAAGCAGGTGCTGCGCCGCGACTTCTTCGGCGACACCCCTGGTCTCATCGGCGTGTGAGTACCTGCTTCCTCTGCTCGCTTCACCTGACTGTTGGTGCCCTTTCACTCAGGGTCATAGGCAGGGACGTGAATCATACTAGAATTATAGTATTTATTACCTACACTCTGGGTCATCGGCAGGCATGTGAACCACGCTATAATTATAGTATTTTTATTAATAGTATTTAATACAGTGTACAAGAATGCTATAATTTAAAATGGACCGTATTATAAGAATAATTATAGTATAACTTTTAACTTTCTGTTGCACGGAGCTATATTCACAATAGCACTTCACACCTCAACGTAGCGAGTTTTCGGTCAAGACAACATGAACATAAAGGTTTGTACGAAAAATCCAACACAAATAATGATAGAGAAAAATGAGGCGTTGAGAGTTATATAAACATTTGAATCGCCATATTTAGTATAATACGGCAAAATTTTAAGTTCCGAAACGTTTTAAAAAGTGAAAGCAGAATTTATTTATTAAGAATACAATACACAGTAAATCTAAAATGAATGCAAAAAGAATTTCATGTTTACGTAGTATAATTTTGTAAAAAATATTATATTTTTCACAGACGTCTACTACTACTACTTTTTTTAACTTCCAAGGTTCGCACACCTTGGTCCTCGGAGAACATCGCCAGTATTCGCAAAAATCACTAATAGGCAGAGGCCTGGAAGATTTGGCAAATTCAATTGAAGACAAGTTAAACTACAATGGCATACATATCTGAGTTTCTGTCTCTATTGGACAACAGTTCGTTAAGCACGCCCAAGACTACTTTCGACCAATAATGAACCTGCGAGAAAAACACTGACCGAATCCTGCAATACCTGGTCCGCGGTTACGCTAGAACAACAGCCACTGAACCACTAACTGAGGCTCTAATGTTCTAATACACAAACGATTGTGGAGTCTAGCTTGTTGCTGAGCGAATCCGCGAAATTTTCTGGGTCTCCACTCATGGGCAGAGAAAGACGATGGTTTATTGCGAGGAAAGATGATTTCTCCCTACCATACAACGTACTGTACACATTTCCAAAAGTTTTCTTTCGGTACTGGCTGACATTCATGTATGAAGCTACTGTCCCTTTTCACTGAGGATTCTGATGATCCAAAGTAGAAAGTATGTTATTGGTCTGCAAAGAGCTCAGCCGAGTCAGAAACTTGATAATCCAATCAGAAAAGTATAAACTAGGTGGGGTGTTATCGGAGATATGTAGGCTCAAGAAATTTTTGCCATTTTCCAGTGTGTCTACTCGTGGGGAGAGAGTGGGGTTTACAAACAGTACCGTATTTTACTGGATTTCCCTAATCTTGGTGCTGGAGGAATTATCTTGTATGGAATAGGACGGGACGTCATACACCTCGTACCTCAGACTTTTTCGAAAATGCACTGAACATTAATAAATGCAGTATTCAGTAATTTACCAACTCCGCGATGAGAGGTACGTTCACTCTGATGCTCTAGCCCAATGGCCACATATAGTCACAACTGACACCTACAGATAGCATTCGTCAACACGTGCGTTTGTGAAAGTGGCGCTCACCGAGATGTGTACAGTATCTTTTCTTCCAGCGTGTGTGTTGGTGTCGTCAGTTTTAAAGACGATTAAATAATAAATTGAAATAATACAGGATTATGACTAGAGTCGCCACTAATATTTTGTTGTTGTAAATCCTCAGAGAAAATGTTGACTGATGTATAGTACTGACTTTTGTTCACTAGTGTTTTAAAACTTTCCATTTTTTAAATTTAAAACCTTTCCTTTATTATTTTATCGAGGTCGCATGTCGTGTGTAGAGTTGTCAGAAGAGGTAACCCTACTCAAGTTAGACTCCATAGCCCTCTGTGCATTTGAGCGTCAGCTAGTAATTCATTGGCTGTTGCTCCAGTTTACCCCCAACCAAGTAGCACCGAATTTGGTCTTTCATTTTCCTTGCAGGTTCCTCATTGGCTGAAAGTCGTCTGGACTGAGTCTAACAAACCGTGATCCAGTAGAAGTACAAACACAATTGTATACATCGTTGAAGTTTGTGGATCACTGGTTTCGTGGACTGATAGTACTGCCAACTGATTGGTGTGTGAAATGGACTCCTTATTACACCATCGTTAATCTGTTTTTTGCTATGAAAAACAAAACGTGCAAACTTACTAAACTTGTCTCTTCCAACAAAAAGTTTTTTTTTGCCCTCAGCTACAAACTGAGGTTTACTTCCTGTCTAGCTTTCGTTGGCATTACTTTGTTACTATAGTCATAGTATCTGACATCCAAAATAACAGAACAACCTGCTTATTCACTTCTAAAATCTTTTACATTGGTCAAATCTGAACTCAAGGCTATAGTGACGGCACTTTGGTGACGTAAGCATACAATCATTACTTCTCACTATTAACGCTCTGTAATACAGTGTCGACGACCTGTAANGCACTTTGGTGACGTAAGCATACAATCATTACTTCTCACTATTAACGCTCTGTAATACAGTGTCGACGACCTGTAAAACGACGTGAACATGCATATTTAAACCAATGAATCTCCAGTAGTGACTGCCTCAGACACAGTGATCTTGCACATCANCACGACGTGAACATGCATATTTAAACCAATGAATCTCCAGTAGTGACTGCCTCAGACACAGTGACCTTGCACATCACAAGCGGTAAATGTGAAACAGAAGATACTGCCTCGTCACCATTACTGTACCAGACACTGTTGCGTCACCCAGACTGCGCCAGACACCGTGGTGTCTCGCAGTGAATACTCCAAGCTGAAGAATATATCTCTGCCAGTAACCATTGCTGGTAACGGTCACCGGTGTCCCATCGAAAGGCTCTCGAAAGCAACAAGCAAAGAAGTCTTCGTTAACGAAATCGATCAAGTTACACGTGTAGGAAAATGCACTTTCGTTTAATAATAATATTGTCAGTGTCTAGAGTGTGCAATTGTTGATAATGTGCTGTTTTATTGTGTTGAAGTGTTTTTAGTGATAATTGTTTTCTAAAGATGGTCGCAAGGTACACGGCTGGAAACGGTGTCGCAGTTTGGTTATGAACTTATTTTTGTTTTCGTAAAGTTGGTTTAACGCCAAAACCTCGTTCACCTTTATGACCAGAATCTAACTGCTGTAGCCTACAAATGCGACTGAACAACGATATTTACTTGAACAATGAACAACTGTCAATTTTACAGCATTCATTTATAGCCTGTTCACGGTTAATTAAGCACTTTTGAAACAAAATTTTTTAAAAATGTCACTGCCCTTACCTTTATTTATTTTAACGGGCACATTGAATTTAAAATGTTATGAACTCTGTTTTTAANAAAAATGTCACTGCCCTTACCTTTATTTATTTTAACGGGCACATTGAATTTAAAATGTTATGAACTCTGTTTTTAACCTACTTTCCGAAGGAAAGATAGGCTCATGAGATCACTTTCTTGTCTGTGTCTTTGTGTCTGTGTGTCTGTGTGTATGAGTGTGTATTTGTCTGTGCCGTTGTGTGTGTCCCCTTTCTATTTGTAAGCGCTTCAACAGAATTTCACCAAAATTGGTACACATACAATACTTAGTAAGGACACCCGACATTTTTAGTTTTCGACTATGCCAGACACTTACTTTCAATATGGGGGAAATTTTAAAATTTTGGGTGATATGTCATATTTTGGGAACCATTCAACCGATTTAAACCAAATTTGGTATGCTGGCAGAGCATTCTTTTAGCATTAAATCTTGGGAAAGATATTGATGTTGGTCAGCTATTTGTAAAAATAACACCTAATTAAAATAATTAATATTTTACATTATGTCTCGAAAACTATTCAACCAATTCTCACTCAATTTGGCACGTAAGTGATAATATAGTAGGCTATGTGAACGTAAGTGATTGAACTTGATTATTTACTTATTTTAAAAATGGCCACCATACAANAAAAATGTCACTGCCCTTACCTTTATTTATTTTAACGGGCACATTGAATTTAAAATGTTATGAACTCTGTTTTTAAGCTACTTTCCGAAGGAAAGATAGGCTCATGAGATCACTTTCTTGTCTGTGTCTTTGTGTCTGTGTGTCTGTGTGTATGAGTGTGTATTTGTCTGTGCCGTTGTGTGTGTCCCCTTTCTATTTGTAAGCGCTTCAACAGAATTTCACCAAAATTGGTACACATACAATACTTAGTAAGGACACCCGACATTTATAGTTTTCGACTATGCCAGACACTTACTTTCAAAATGGGGGAAATTTTAAAATTTTGGGTGATATGTCATATTTCGGGAACCATTCAACCGATTTAAACCAAATTTGGTATGCTGGCAGAGCATTCTTTTAACATTAAATCTTGGGAAGGATATTGATGTTGGTCAGCTATTTGTAAAAATAACACCTAATTAAAATAATTAATATTTTACATTATGTCTCGAAAACTATTCAACCAATTCTCACTCAATTTGGCACGTAAGTAATAATATAGTAGGCTATGTGAACGTAAGTGATTGAACTTGATTATTTACTTATTTTAAAAATGGCCACCATACAAATGTTTTAAGTTTATTTGGTATATCTGCCATACCATTTAACCAATTTCGACCAAATTTTGTATACTAATAGTATCTATTACAAGCATCATATGCACAACAAATAACCACTTTTGTCAGCCATTTTGGAAGATTGTAACATATGAATAAATAAAGTTGTAATGTTATAACTCGTAAAATAATCAACAGATTCCTACCAAATTTGGCAAACAAGTAGTACNGAATAAATAAAGTTGTAATGTTATAACTCGTAAAATAATCAACAGATTCCTACCAAATTTGGCAAACAAGTAGTACACATTCAGATGATGTTAAGTCATATTTTAAATCATGTCAGGCACTTATTTTCAAAATGGCGGCCATATGGCAAATTTGGCTTAGAATGATATATCGTCGAAACTATGTAATCAACTCCAACATAACTTTGTATGCTGGCATTAGACATTACAACTATCAACTGTATATCAGTGGAGCATATTTTGTCCGCAATTTTGTAAGATAGCACCATGCAAATAAAATAAATTTGTATGTCATATCTCGGGAAATAATTAAACAATTCCTATCAAATTTGGCAAACAAGTAGTACTGAGGCAGATTATGCTAAGTGCCGGACATTTATTTTCAAAATAGCAGTCATATAGCCATTTTTAGCTTAGAATGCTATAGCGTCGAAACCATGAGATCAATTTCAACCAAACTTTGTTTGCTGGCAGTAAATATTACAACTATCAACTGTATGCACATAGAGCATCTTTTGCCCTCAATTTTGTAAGCTAGCGACATGCAAGTAAATAAAGTTTTTTTGTCATATCTCGGGAAAGAATTGACAGATTTCTTCCAAATTAGACAAACAAATAGTACTGCAACAAGTGGTGTAAACTGGTATGTTTTATGTCGGTTAGGCACTTATTTTTAAAGTGGTGGTTGTATAAATATTTTAGCTCAGTATATTTTATTATCTAAACAAATACCAACTTAATTTTGTATTCTGGCANTGGTGGTTGTATAAATATTTTAGCTCAGTATATTTTATTATCTAAACAAATACCAACTTAATTTTGTATTCTGGCAGTATCTATTACAACCATCAAATTTGTCTTTGCAGAGCCTCAATTCTCTGCTATTTTGCAAGATAGCCCTACCAATAAAAAAGAATAATGTCTCGAATCTCGGGAAAAAAAAGTAACCCATTCTTACCAAATTAGGCGAAGATCCTGTACTGTGGTAGGCCTTAATATTGTTATTTTTTTAAGTATGACGCACATATTTTCAGAATAGCGGCTATAAAATCATTTTAGTTTTTTGGGAGATATCTATGAAACTATGTAATTTTTTTAAACTTAACTTTGTATATTGCCAGTATACAATCATCGAAACTGCTACTACGTTACTTTTTGTCCTCCATTTATGAAGATCTCCACCTGAAAACACTATGGAGGTTTTCTGCTATGCCAAGAGGACCATTCAACCAATTCCCACCAAATGTTACACTGGAATATTTTAAATAATTTTTTACCTAATTGTGGACACTATAAGTACTACAGAAGGCCATGTAAACTTTCATGATTTAAATGTGTCCGACAACGATGTTCAAAATGGCAGCTTCATAAATAATTTAGGTAAGTGTGACATATATTAAACAATTTAACCAAATTCAACCAAAATTTGTATGTAGACAATATACATATCTTAGGGACCAAACTACCGAAATCCATAAGATTCTTCACAGAAGTAGCGCTACGGTAGACCATGTATACTTACATGTTTTGTGTGGCTCAGTCACTTATTTTCAAAATAAAGGCCCTGTAAATATTTTATGTTAGTAAACAATATCATTCGAAACATTAGATTGATTAAATCCGAAGTTAATGCTCCTAATCCTACCTCCGTAATGCAGTGGATTGCATGCTAGCTTATAGTACGAGGATTTCTGTGTTCAAGTCCCGGGTAAGGCATATGTGTATTTGTAATTGGGTCACCACTGTTGCATAAGTTTCTGGTTTCATTTCTAAAGTTATTGCTTTCAAAGAGATGTCAAGTCCTTCCTACCAACTCAGCTTTTAAAAAATTATTTAAAAATTAATTGCACCCATGTTGAGGAAAGTAGACTCATTAGTTATATCAGTAACTTTTTGTTTAAATAAATGTCTAGTGTAAGAATTAGCGTATTGGTTAAATACTTACTTATCTAATAATGTCACAGTTTCACTTGACCAACGCATGCATTAAAGTAATCAGGGTGACGACAGTGTTAATTTTACATATGGTAGAAGAATACACAATGTGTATTCTAGTAGATCCTAAGCAGCGCTTTCATAAGTGCTCAGTTTACCGTGAACATCCTACAACATGCGCAACCGTTTTTGCCGCCTTGTTTCTTATTGCTGATTACGTGTTTGTGATTAAGTTTGCGTACACGGTAAGTTATACGTAGGAGATCGTTATCCCACCCATAGCCTATTTCTCGTGACTGTCACGTTTCTTAACACGGTTAGGGCCCCACAACCCTCTTAGGATGTTNACACGGTTAGGGCCCCACAACCCTCTTAGGATGTTTTAAGGGGGGGATGTGGTGGCAGAGTGCTTGTCATTAGTCAAGAATAGAATCTTCATTCTATAAATTAACTGCAACGTCTGTTAAAAAAAAATTGCATGCGTCAAAGTGATGTGATTGTTTGAGGTGAAAAGAAGCGGATTTGTAAATAGTTCGAGAATCTGTTAGTTACGTAATTAACTAGGAATAGATATAATTTATCGCCACTTTGGCCTGGAGCTTTTGGTGATTTTCTGCCTCATGCCGGCAAGGGATCTCTCAAGGTACCAAAACTGATCTGTCATTTTGCTCCTTTCTACTGGGGGACGAACCTCCGAAATAGTATAAAAATGGGAGTTCGGGCGCATGGGTTCAAGCTGGGGTGCAGGTGGAAATGGTGGATGTGTATGACCTTGACCTTGAGCTCATGGTAACCTTAATATGACCTTGAAACTGAAAGTTCGAGAATAATCGCTGAAATCGCGTAAAATTTCAAATTGCAAATACAAATATTAACCATTTCCAAAAAATTCATTGAGAAT